>CM048750.1:31498296-31673296 GCA_026315105.1 Locusta migratoria | reverse complement strand
GACAGAGACAGAGACAGAGAGAGACAGAGAGAGACAGAGACAGAGACAGAGACAGAGAGAGACAGAGACAGAGACAGAGAGAGACAGAGACAGAGACAGAGAGAGACAGAGACAGAGACAGAGACAGAGAGAGACAGAGACAGAGACAGAGACAGAGAGAGACAGAGAGAGACAGAGACAGAGAGAGACAGAGACAGAGAGAGACAGAGAGAGAGAGAGACAGAGAGAGAGAGAGACAGAGACAGAGAGAGAGAGAGACAGAGACAGAGAGAGAGAGAGACAGAGACAGAGAGAGAGAGAGACAGAGACAGAGAGAGAGAGAGACAGAGACAGAGAGAGACAGAGACAGAGACAGAGAGAGACAGAGACAGAGACAGAGAGAGAGAGAGACAGAGACAGAGAGAGAGAGAGACAGAGACAGAGAGAGAGAGAGACAGAGACAGAGAGAGAGAGAGACAGAGACAGAGAGAGAGAGAGACAGAGACAGAGAGAGAGAGAGACAGAGACAGAGAGAGAGAGAGACAGAGACAGAGAGAGAGAGAGAGACAGAGACAGAGAGAGAGAGAGAGACAGAGACAGAGAGAGAGAGAGAGACAGAGACAGAGAGAGAGAGAGAGACAGAGACAGAGAGAGAGAGAGAGACAGAGACAGAGAGAGAGAGAGAGACAGAGACAGAGACAGAGACAGAGAGAGAGAGATATGATAGGAAGGTAAGAAAGACAGGTGATAAATGAGGAATGGATAAGAGTTGAAGATGGAGGAGGGGGACAGGTTATTGTAGATTTAGGCTAGGAGGGTGGTGGGAGGAGAGTATATGTTGGAGGGCAAGTTCCCACCTCTGTAGGTCTAAGGGATTGGTGTTTGGTGCTAGTATGCCAATGTCTTAAGAGTCATGCTGGAGGGCATGCTCTGCTACAGGATATTGTGTGTTCCCAGGACAACAGTCCATCTGTGACTATTCCTGAACTCAGCCAATTTGTTGGTCATACCAACATAAGAGGCCACACAGACATGTCCGTTGATAAATATGACATGTTATTTCGCATTTGGCCCTGTCTTAAACAGGGTAGGTTTTTTGTGGTGGGGCTGGAGTATGGGCCTGTTATTCCCCCTCCCCCTTTTGTCAATTTTAGCCTAAAGCTTCCTCACATTCTTGTGAACTACAGGTTCCTTCAATTTATTCAGCCCCCCCCCCTCCCATCTTTTTTACCACCTTTCTGCAGTTTCTTCAGTTTCAGTCCACAGTTCATAACCAATACAAAACAGTGATTCTATATCTGCCTTAAGACATGTCTTACAGTTTAAAACCTGGTTCTGAAATCTGTGTTTTACCATTATAAAATGTATCAGCTATCTATGTTTTCTGGTCTCTTCCACTTATTGAACTGTGATTCTTAAAGTGAGTTTTAGGATTAAATGATTTTCCATGCAAAACGCTACCTGATTCATTCGTTTTCCCCAGTCCATATTCACCTATTTCTTTTCCTTTTCCTACTACCAAGTTCCAGTGTCCAATAACAAGTTTCTATTTCCATTAACTGCATAAATTACATTTCATCATACCTTTTTCTTATCTCCTTTTCAGCAGAGCTTGCTGGAATATTAACTTCTACTACTGTGGTATGTGTTGGCTTCATATGTATCTTTACTACCATCACATGATCACTGTGCTTTCATAGTAGTTTACCCGCATTACTATTTTCTTATTAACAAACTTACTCCTGTGATACAACAAACTGCTTTTTTATTTATAACTCTGTACTCACCTGACCAGAAATACTGTGTTTTCCTTTCCATTGAATTTCACTAATACCGACTACATTTAACTTCATGCTATCTATTTACCTTTCAGAAACAGTATAGCAGTGCAGTAAATATATATGTATCACTAACAATGTATTTTAAAATATAAAAAATAGACGAAGATTACTCACCAGGCGAAGGAGCACAGGTGTGACAGCATCACAAATAAATAAATGAATACACACACACACACACACACACACACACACACACACACACACACACACACAATCACAAGCTTTCGCAACCCAGTTGCGTCTTCAGGCAGTAGGGAAGGAGAGGGAAAAGGAAATGATGAGCGTTTTAAGGAAGGGGGTAAGGAGCCATTCCAATCTCGGGAGAGGAAAGACTTACCTTGGGGGAAAAAATGGAGGGTAAACAAATGCACACATGCCCACACATTCACACAGACACAAGTACACCTAGGCAGACATACTGTAGAAAGCAAAGAAGTTAAGTTATAGAAGTTAACTTCTATAACTTAACTTCTTTGCTTTCTACAGTATGTCTGCCTAGGTGTACTTGTGTCTGTGTGAATGTGTGGGCATGTGTGCATTTGTTTACCCTCCATTTTTTCCCCCAAGGTAAGTCTTTCCTCTCCCGAGATTGGAATGGCTCCTTACCCCCTTCCTTAAAACGCTCATCATTTCCTTTTCCCTCTCCTTCCCTACTGCCTGAAGACGCAACTGGGTTGCGAAAGCTTGTGATTGTGTGTGTTTGTGTGTGTGTGTGTGTGTGTGTGTGTGTGTGTGTGTGTGTGTGTGTGTGTGTGTGTGTGTGTGTGTGTGTGTGTATTCATTTATTTATTTGTGATGCTGTCACACCTGTGCTCCTTCGCCTGGTGAGTAATCTTCGTCTATTTTTTATATTTTATTTTTCCTGCTAGGAATTTTTCGTCTTAATATTCGTAACAATGTATTTTGTCACATTTTTATGGAAAAAAGGTTTATCTACTGTTGATAACCCTGTAACTAGAGAAATGTACTTGTGGCATTTTGTTATGACTTTCTATTAGCTTCATTAATTTTCTGAGACTAAACTTAAGTGCAGTTTTAAATTATTTTGCAAATAAACCTTTTCCTCACCTCTTGGATCTACCAAATAATGCTGTTTAATTGTTTTTAACTAAGTATGGTACTTTTAAGTATTTTGTCTATTTCTTGCTTCTTATGTTTCACAGACAATCTGGACTCAAAATGTATGTTCTCTCTCATATGTGTGTGTATAAAAATGAAGATATATATATATCTCACCACGAATAAACACACACACACACACACACACACACACACACACACACACACACACACACACACACACACACACATTCAAGCTTTAGCAACAGTTTGTTGCTTCTTCAGGAAAAGAGAAAGGAAGGAGAAAAGAAAAAAGGATACAGGTTTTAAGGAAGTGGAAAAGGAGTCATTTTAATCACAGGAGGGGAAGGACTTACCTTAGGGGAAAAAGGTAAACAAATACAGATATCCACACGCGCACACACACCTAGGCAGACATTTGTAGAAAGCAAAGAAGTCGGACAGAGATACCACTTGAGGTAGAGGCTCTGTCCACAGAACTGAGGCAAAGATGTTAAAGATGGTGGGCGGGAATTTGAATTTAGCGGAGGTTGAGGACAGGTGGATAATGGGAAGAGAGAATATGTTGAAGGGCATGTTCCCATCTCCAGAGTTGTGAAGGATTGGTATCGGTGGGAAGTATCCAGATAACCCGGACGGTGTAACTGTGCCAAGATGTTCTGTCCGTTCACCAAGGTGTGTTTAGCCACAGGGTAATCATTACCAACAAACACTGTTTGCCTGTGATCATGCGAATGGACAGTTTGTTGCTGGTCATTCCCACATAGAACGCTCCACAGTGCAGGCATGTCAGTTGGTAAATCGTGTGGCTGCTATCGCAAGGGGCTCTGACCTTTATCGTGTACACCTTCCAGGTTACTGGACTGGAGTAAGTGGTGGTGGAAGGACGCATAGGGCAGGTTTTACAACGGGGGTGTTTGCATGGGTAGGAGCCAGAGAGTAGAGAAGGTGGTTTGGTAATTTCATAGGGATGGACTAGGAGATTACGAAGGTTAGGTGGGCGGCAGAAAGACCCCTTGGTGGAGTGGGAAGGATGTCATGAAGGATGGATCTCATTTTGGGGCAGGATTTAAGGAAGTCGTATCCTTGCTGGAGAGCCACATTCAGAGTCCTGGAAAGTATCCGGTGACCAGAGGGGCACTTCTGGGGTTCTTCTGATGAAGGTTCTGAATTTGGGGGTGATGAAGTGGCTCTGGCAATTTGCAGAGCCACACTCTTATGAGTGTCACTAAAATGGGTTGGGAACCATTATCATCAATGAGCACTGCCCCACAAGAGATGATTGAAGTCTGAAAGAATGAGGAAAGAAAACCTGATTGCTGATGGAGTGCAGCAGATGTAGTTGGCCTGTCGGGGGAGGTAGAGATTACAAATTGTTAATGGAGTTTCCAAGTGAACCCAGACAGCAACAAACTTCTGATGTATGGAGAGGAATCTGTGCTAACCGTATCAATACTGACTAACATTGAATCTTTGCAGGATACATGTAGGGAGGGGGGGGGAGGGTCAAACCAGTTCTGACAGAGCAAAGTGTGCTCAGAGAGAGAGAGAGAGAGAGAGAGAGAGAGAGAGAGAGAGAGAGAGAGAGAGAGAGAGAGAGAGAGAGAGGGGGGGGGGGGGGGGGGGAGGCCAATGCAGAGGTGAGGGTGCTGCAGGAGTGGGAAATGGAAGGGACAATTCAGATGTGAGGGTGCTTCAAACAATATGTCTTCTATCAGGTGTTAGTTGTGTTCACTCACATTCATGGGCAGCACATGCTGGTGACCTAGGAGGGTTAGAGGGGGCTACAACAAGGAGGGAAGGGGAAGGAAGGAACAGGGATAGGGATCTGGATTCTAGTGTCTAACTGAAATATGGTAAGGGAGGTCAAACTCTGACGAGAGGAACCGAAGTGGATTAAGTAATGGGAGGGGGGGGGGAGGAGGAAGAGTGTGAGGGGGACAGCAAGGAAAACACTAAGAAGCCCCACAGCCTTTGGAATAAGCCTGCCATCCGAAATGATGCAAATAAAATTATGAATTGACTGAACATGTATTTTAATCCTTAAGCCACATTCCCGTTTTTCAAACAAGAGAAAAAACAATGTTCCGATTCATCTGTCTGTGCCTGGCCTCTGATTAATTAAGACATATGTAGTGGATCCTGTAATTCATGTATACAAAAAGTGAGTATAGTGCTCTTATTTGTGTAATATACCGTGAAATATCTTTAAAATTTAATACGACAGTCTCATTTAACATCCCGCATTAGCGCTTAGGCATAAATAATTAATTCTGAGTTCAAAGAAACTTTTCCATACACCCAAACCCCCATGGCAGTTTCATTGTACATTATAATGGGAAGCACCTTGATTTGGTGGGAGTGAAGAATGGTAACTGGGAGAGAATGTAGTCTGGGAAAATAGGAAGAAAGACTGCAATGGCTTTCAACTCTTGCAATGTGCATGTACCCATGAAACAGCTGTGAAGGATGATTTATCAGCTTTCAGGGATGTACAGTTGTACAGTGGTTTTTACAAACTTTTTCATTGCATTGGAAAAGTGGGTTTGTTGAATTCAGAAATAGTGATTGGCTGCAAATATCTACTTTTTCATTTGGTGTAAGTTTCTTCCTATCAACCAAAGGATCAAGATAGAGAACAGGAAGGAAGTTGGTTGGTAAATGGGAGGAAGGGACCAAACATCTACGTCATCAGTACCATTAGCTCTCAATGGTATGCAAGCAAAGATGCAACCTGGCCAAGAACATTCCAATAATAATACGGAGAAACTAAGATGGAATTAAAATCAATTATACCAACAGGACTAAAGCCAACCTAAAATGCAGTATTTTGTTATGCCCATCTACAGCTCTATAACCTCCATTCAGTAATGAGGAACATGTACTGGTGAACAGTTTATGTCCCTAAAGCAGGAGCATAAAATTTGATCAAAGAAACCATGTTAAAAACTATGTAAAAAGAATAAATTGACTTTTGAGGAGGAGTGCTCCAAACCCTGCTGCTCACAGGAAGATCCACAAACCCACCCATCTTGTCCAAGTGTCAGAGCTAAAAGCTTATAGCTAAGAATAAAGACTGCTTTCAGAGAAATCCAGGGATCTCATCCATTTGTGAATTAACCCTCAAAACAAAGGCAATGAGAGTAATTCCGTATCTGGCACAGCACACCAAGAGGAATGGACATTTCACTAATGTATGAGCCACATATTGTAGGGCTCCACAACCACAATGTGTGCGAAACTCATTGCGCCAAATACCAATGGGAGAAAGCGTATCCCATACAACATGCAGCTTTCAAGCCATCATGTAGAACATTGTGGCACCCTGAAACTCAAGTACTGGGCGCAGCAAACACTAAGATTATGGGGGAGATTTAAGCTTTGGACCTTGGAAAAGGTCCAACCACATTTGTGCCCGGGGAACTATTCAAGGAAAGGGAGATTAAAAAGTCCCTGCAAAAGGAAGTGAGCTACAGTCCAATGGGTAATCCCATTTAAAGGCGAGTATCAGAAGATTGAAAACTATCACCTGCAAAAAGAACATTGTGTGTGGGGTGAGCAGGGAATTATTGAATGGCAATGGTGTAGGACTCCAAAAGCTGATGCTGCTTAATCTGGAAAGAGGATTTCTACTTCAGCAAGGAGCCTCAACGGGGCTGGTCTGGAAGGCACCAGCAGCAAAGCTGACATCACAATGTGAATTGTGTCTAACAGTTTCCGACAGAAGGAGCTGTCAAGCCATAATCCTGGCACCCTTAAACTAAGTGGGACAAAATGAGAGGCCAACATATATGGAAGGGAGTTGCACAATCTGCACCCCAGGATGAGTGGGCAAGGAAACAGAGGGCATTAAGCTTCCACATGCAGCTAATCTTCAGCTGACATATGGGGCAGCTAAGTCAGTTTTTTTTATCAAACTTCCAGGTGCAGTGTACCCAAGAAGATTTCTGGATCAGGGTGGACTGTAGTATGACAACAAAAATGCCTTACCTTTGTTTTAGAAGGGGAGAACTGAAATCCATGTGAGGGGGGACCCATATGAAAGCCCATCGAATGGCATCTTTGAGCTAGTGTTCAGATGAGGCTACCAAGTAGGAGCTGTGCCACATGCAAATGTCACCAACGTATAACGCAGGAGTGACAAGTGGCCCAACAGAGCTCACCAGCCCATTGATGGCGATTGGGAAGAGTATAACACTTAACACAGAAACAAGTGGAGTGCTGTTCTCCTGAATCTGTCTGGAGCTTTAGGAAGAGCCAATCTTTACCTAGAACATGCGGTGGGATAAAAACTGACCAATAAAAATTTGTATGAAGCCTCATAGGCCCGAGTCATGAAGGGTACTTAAAATATGATGTCAAGAAGTGTGTTACACCTTATGTAGATCTAAGAAAACTGAAAGAAGATATTGGCGTTTTTAGAAGGCCTGAACGATTGCCATTTCCAGTCTACGTACAAGGTCTAAAGTAGACTGTCCCTCCTTGAACCCACACTGGTAAGGTGATAGTCTACTTGATCGAATATCCAGCATAACCTGTGGGCAATCATCCTTTAAAGCAATTTACATGGCACATTTGTCAGGATAATTAGCCAATAACTGTCCAGGGATAATGGCTCCTTGCCAGGCTTAAGAACAATAACCACTAAACTGTCCCTCCACTACCTGCTCTAATTGCTGTGACAATATTTGTCTTCCACCACACAATGGACATGGCTAGAAGAGCTCTTCGACAGGGGACAGCAATGTTAGCAGCTCAAGTAATCACATAAGACATGTCACAGATGATATCAGTAGTACAGCCAGATGTGGAGGGTGGGTGGGGAAACAACCTGGGATGTTTATCTCGAGCAGTTAGCACGACGAAAAACCGAAAGGGGGTAGCCTGTCCCTTCTCAGGTGGAAGGTAAGGAAGGGGGGGAAATGGGAAGTGGTCACTATCTGCAGTCATCGTGCCCTGACCAGTAAACTGAAGGGAAAAGAGTAGGTGAGTGGATGATTGCAGAATGCCGCGAGTGGTACTAAAATAGCTACCATCATTGAAAAGGCACAGTTTGTGGTCTACAAGAAACTGTTTCATGAGGCAGCCCTGGCTAGATGTATGAGCACAGCCCCACAAAGAATGGGCACTAGAGTCCCCAAGAATGAGGAAGGGAGGTGAGTTGGAGGGCAGTTAGGGCAGCAGATTTAGATGGCCATTCAGAGGGGTGTACATTATGAATTGTTGAAAGCGTTCATACAATGTATACTCTCACGGCCGGCGTTAACTTAAAATTTCTAGGCTGATAGGTGAAACTTCCCCTAATGTTTCGTCTTCAGCTGCTGAAGTCCGAGGGAAAGTAGCAACTGAAATGACAGCTTATGCCACATATAGTGTAGAGGGTGCCAGTCCTTCACGTGACATTGGCTGAGCAATTGTGTCCACCAATCTTTATCAATGGCAACCTTATTGATAATTTTCAACATGCTGGAGCAACGTTTAAATCCAAATTGTCTAATTTAACATCTTCCTCTTTTCTATTAACATTACTGCGGTGTTTTAATTTCAATGGCTTCTCTGTATGTGCAAGCTTAGTAGTGACGTTTTTGATTAAAAAAAACTGGTCTCTTAATTTCAAGGTCGCCCTCTTTGAAAACTTTCAGCTGCAGGCGATTACTGTGTATCTCATGCGGTAGTTTCTCATTTTCAGACGAGTGTTGACACTTCCTTTCGTAGTGCTGATATACCCCTGGACACAGCTGCAAGAAATTTTATACACGCCTGGCATATCCAAAGGGTGTCGTGCAGATCATAAATACTCTAATTTTCCTAGTTGGTCTGAAAATAGTTTCCAATAGTTCCCCATATTTGTTCATCACTTTTCCAATGCAATCTCTAATCTGTGACTGAAGAAACTTTCCTCATTGGATAGTTGTGATTCCTTGTTTTTAGTTTTCTCCCTAGGGCAAAGAACTGTCTAGTGGAATAACCATTCTTCATTAAGGTTTTTCCATAGATGTCTAACATCTTGTAAATAAATCTGTTCACGAATTTTATGCACCCTGTCGAAAAAGGTTTTATCAGACCTCTTGTCTAGGGTGGTGGTTGGTGTCTTTATGAAGGTAGCGATCTGTATGTGTATGGTAGCTTCCTGTAAACCTTGTGACCCAAAGTTCTGTCTTCTCACTATCGCAGACATCCTGAAAATTAAGCTGGCCTTTAAGCTTTTTCCATTGTGAAATGGATCCCGGAGTTGACACTTAAGATTTATCAAGAAAGCGACAAGATAGACAATGTTACCACTTGGCTGTTTTGAAATTTTTACTAGCAGTCTGTTCAAAAGAGTATAAATAAACTGGCCAGCACTGCACATAGCCACCCACTGGAGCATTAGTAAAATATTTAAAAACAATCGCAAAATAAATCCAAAAAATAGCTGAATGTCAGTGATGTAAACAAGAACTTATTTTTGAGGCAATATTTAGGAATGTGTGCTTATCATATTCCTCTGAAAGTAAGAAAAAACATGAGAAATTCCCGTTACCGTCTGTTCTTAAATGACGGTAACGTTTAACAATTCAGTATGGAGTCTAATCATTCTAACATCTTTACACTTGTTTGAATGCATATAGTTTTGACTAATTACTTTTGTTGTTTATAAAACTAATGTCTAGGATTAATACCATTTGTGGTTCAGTTATAACAATTGTTGGGAACTTTCTGCTTCCGATGCTTTGTAAAACTCAGGTGTGTGGCATGTTTCCTTCAGCTGTAGCTGTGGTGGCTGATCTGATCTACATTGAATAATATAGGTATGGCATTCCATGTAAGATTTAAAAAACCGATTTGACTAATTGTTAAGTTTGAGTAGAAAACAGATGCCTTTCTCCAAAAGGTCAGGTCTTGCGATTGTCATTTTGGTTCTTAATGGATGAAATTCCTTAAAAAGTCATACATTTCAAGAGGATCTTACACTTCCCTCCATGCACCATTTCATACCTTCCAATGGTTCTTAGTAAACGGAACCTAATAGACAAGTATGGAGCTAATTTTATATTACCGATTTTTATGACAGCACACACCTTCACTATTGAAATGAAGCTATTCCGAGATACCCAATATTACATTTAGAAATGCAACTTGTGGTGCATAATCAGTTTGAGGAGCGTCATGACTCCATGTTATACTGTGGTTTTTTTTTTATTCAACACTATGGTAACATAACACAAGGTAAGCAGACAAAGTTGTATACAGTATTAAAATTTTGTATTGAGGAATTCCTTTATAGAGTAAAAACAGTTGTTTAATTGAAATTTAAGTCTTTCATTTCGGTTGGCTTTGTGATTTCTAGTCTTATGGAAGGTGATTCTATATTTCTCATGCACTTTGCACTATTTCTTGTTTTTGTTTCTTGTATTATTGGTAAGAGTGAATGTAGTGAATGTAAAGGTATAATTATAAAGCAGGTTATGTTGAGTAGGTACAAACATGGCAGGGGTAGTACTTTATGTTTAAAAGTAGCCTATAGTTATCTTTTAAAAAAGTGTCCTTACTGCCTGCTTCTGTATTTTAAATACATCAGGGATTCAGAGCTATTCCCCAAAAATCTGACTGTAGCTTATTACAAGTAGGCTTCAGGGCTGGAAAATTATTCATTTTCACGCTGATAAGTTGTAAAGAAGGACTGGGAATACTACAAGAAACACACATTGCCTGTTTTGTAGACTTCAACGAGGCATACAACATGATCACAAGGGAAGACAATATCGTTCTGATTGTTAAAAATTTGGAGTTGGAGGAAATGGGGAGCTGATGGACGAAGCTGGAAGAATGGGACTAACAATAAATGAGTTTAAGACCAAGTAATAAGGTGGACAATGACACACAAGACACTGAGAAGGTTGATCACATTTGATAAGGTAGGGCCTACTGAGGTAAATAAATGGACTAATAATGGAAAATAATGGTTGGAGAATAAGACCAAACAGGGAGATCCGGGTCATGTACAAAGAGACATAGTAGCCACAATCAAAAACCACAGAATTAGATGTATGGTCATGTGGCAAGAAAAATGCCGGCATCATACAAGATGGTAAACAGAACGGTGCACTGTTGTAAGTGAGGTTAAGGACCTGCTACGGTTCAAATGGCTGTGGCAGTGAGCACCAATTATAAAACTCACCATTCTGTAGGGCTGCCATCTGAGCGGACATCATCGTATGCTTCCCTGATTTGGTCCCGATCAATGTGCGTAGCCAGAGAGACCTGAAAAAAGTAACACTGCATTAGAAGGCTGTTCACCTAGCATCTAGCAACGTGCTAATTTGTATTTTATCCAAGGAATGCATATAAATATTAAAGAAAAAATCTGTTAATACTTTTAAGATTGCTAAACGACAGCATGACGTACAGTTTAACTCTGCTGACAGATTCTTTGCGTAAATGTCTAGATTTGGTCTACTTCCCATAATAAAATTCCGGCTAAGAGTTCGTGGGTGGTTGGTTGGTTGGTTGGTTGATTGGGGGCTTCAGAGATGAAACTACACATCTAAATTTTTTCCATGGAGAATGTTTATAAAGCTCAAGTCAGCACATGGTGCATATCAAAGGGTACCCTGTAATCTTTGCTATTGTTTCAGTGATCAGGGGAGTGACATTTAAGTTTTCATAGAGAGGAGGTTGAGGAGTTTCAATGAACAGAGATTGTGAGGAGATGAAGGGTAGGCCGAAGGGATGTTTTGGTAAAACTTTTCTTGCGTCAGTCCCTACCCTGTGAAAGGCGATATAGCTGAGAATACGTCAGAAAACGCTAGAAATTTAAATATAGTGATGGATCAGTATTTTACACTAACACACTAGTTGCTCTGGCTTATTTGGGATATCTTTCGTGGCTAAGCAGTTTCAAAACTCAGAACAAAATTTACGTCCGATTCGAGTAATGTAGCCGTCCCTCTAAACTATGTTTCTTAGGAGAACGACGTACAGTCACGCCCAGCTGTCAATGTCCCGTGTTCACATCAGAGGCTACTTCTGTTTTATCTTTGTCAGAATCCAACTCTGTCTAATTTAAGTCCACGTTTGGCTTTGGTGGCTCTCCCTTTTGCAAAGCAATTAATTCAGTCACGCTTTTATCGCAATTAGTCACAAAGCTATGTAATAATTTTTCAACTCTCTTCATTCACACCGTGAAGAAAGACTTCCGGGTAATCCGATTGAGGGTTTGTGACCTGTGTAAGAAATAATGACGTGACTGTAGTTATCGGCCTCGTAACGCCACACTACGTTAGATGCCCACAGAGACCGTAGTAACACACGGCTGTCTCGTGTATAAGAACAGAATACCGCCCCTCACTGACGCAAATGTGTCCGATATACGTTAGCGGCGGTAAACTACCTTACCACTTCCGTTTAGAACCAGAGACTGTACAGTGTACACAGCACAGGGACAATGGCGATGTGACAGGCGCCATTTTAAATTCAGCATATTCAGAAATTGTGAATTAAAACTTGTCATATGTCGTTACGAAGGCGTTAAAAGTAATCAGGACAGCGCCTACATTACAAATAATTTTTAACAGAACAATGTGACTCGTCGAGTACAGTTACAGCCCGTTTTAAACTTAAATCAGGGCCGGCGCAAGGCACGTGCGAAACGTGCGGCCGCACGAGGGCGGCACTTTCCGAGGGGGCGGCAAATCTGCCGCCCCCTTTTTTAGGACAAACTCAACATTCATGCCCAAGAGGAGATTAGAAACCAAACCTTGGACGGAGTGTGCCGGCCGAGGAGACTGAGGCGCTTCAGGCATGGATATTTGTGCCGTCGTAGCTTGCAAGTAGCTTGCAAGTAGCTTGCAAGTAGCTTGCAAGTTTAGGGACTGATAACCCTGTAGTTAAGTCCCATAAGCTTTACAAACATTTGAACATTTGGACGGAGTGCCTTCGGGAATTGTGGCATGGCGCTTCGACTACCTGCCGGCCGCCCCTGTTGAACGAGGGGAGGAAGGAGGACTGATATCTTGCTCGCCACTGTGGCAGCGCCGTCGTGTTTACGCCGGAGGAACAGGGGGGAAGGGAGCAGTCTGGCGTGTACGCCAGAATTAGTATGAGTGGAGCGCTGCTAGCCTGTTACGCGCTGTGCGTTTACTCACAGCTAATTTTGCAGAAGACGAAATCAAATTTGGGAATTCGGATGCAATGTTCGATACTTCGATTATGTGTTAAGCCTGAAGCACTTTTGGCAAACCGTTCAATAGCAGTTTTCGAGTGTGTTATTCTTCCAGTATTATGGAAAAAATCGTTGAACACTACTACAGTCAAACTTCAACACCTACAATGGCTAGAAGTATTCCAAATGGGTAAATACGCAGCGAGTAAGTACAAGGGATAAAGATATTGGTAGTAAGCCTGTCGTAAGTTGTTTCGACGTATTTTTCAAAATGTTTGCTATCCGTTTCTGAGTGATAGTCGGACGTTTGATTTTGAGCCATGAAACACCTCTCCACCTGCTTGAGCCATTAAACTCTGACCGGCACTTATGTTTGACAATATTACTCGCACACTATTACTTTTCCAACACTTATTTACTATATACTGTTTTCCGTTGAATACATTATCTGTTCACAACCATTGAAAAATGCCGAGCGGGATTAGCAGTGCGATCTAAGGCGCTGCAGTCATGGACTGTGCGGCCGGTTGATTAGTGTGTAAGCTTAGGGAGTGATGACCTTAGTAGTTAAGTCGCATAAGATTTCACACATTTTGAAAATTTTTGTAAGTTCACAAGGCTTATTAAAATTAGCTAGATTTCTCCAGTCAGGTTTTGTGCAAATCTGTAGAGAATATCACCAATCAGTCGCAATTTTTGTTTTTATTTTCCAGATCTACGTAGATTTCGGACACAGTGCGGCTATTCTCAATGCTCTGAGTTACGTTTACATCTATACCGTCATGCTGAACGTAACTGTCAACATGGCGGTGTAGATGTAGGTACATATAAGATTATTTTTGACATTTCCTACAGATCTGTTTAAATAAAATTCCCCAAACGCTATGTAAAGAAAAAAACGGGGGGGGGGGGGGGGGAGGGGGCGGCAATTTAGCAGCTCGCACGGGGCGGCACTTGGGCTTGCGCCGGCCGACTTAAAATTATGTGATGCTGTAACGGATAGCGTCGTGCATTCTGTAGCCTTTAAGGAGGCGAGGTGGTCGGTTCGGGTCCTGTTACCTTTTAAATCTTTTCATTTAAATGAACTTTATTAAAAGTGTTCTACAATTCTGTACGTTACATTTTCAACTGATTAGAAAATCAAAGACGAAACAATTGTTCTTAATTTGAGTATGTGACGGTTTCCGACTGTTTAGGGTAATACTGTCATGTTATCTCGGAAAGGTAATGTTTAACAAAGTACGCTGACAGGGATAAATGTTTCTGTATTTGAGCCATGACACTATTCGTTGGTGGGCTCATTAATAAGAGCGTTGCTACCAAAAATGTTCAAATGTTTGTAAAGTTATGGGACCTAACTGCAGTGGTTCTCGGACCATAAACTTGGAAACTAACTTATCCTAAGAACACAAACACCCATGCCCGTGGGAGGAGTAACTTCCTACGTGGAACGGCCGCGTGCACCGTAGCAGGTCTCCTCAGTGCGCACGGCTATTCCGCCGCGGCAACATTGTTACGCTGATCCAAGACTGAGCAATGTATTAATACGAAAATTTCATAAGCAGCTGATTCTTAATTTGCATTAAAGAGGCCGCAAATGAAAATGTCAAGGATGCATTAAAATGTTTTCTTGTACTAGTATCGCTAATTATGAAAGCGATTGGACCTTTATGATCCGTAGAAACGCAGCTGATTGAAGAAACGTGTCCCAAATTTGTATCTATATTTTTAGCTTTCATGACCATTTGTGAACATCTTGCCCGTTGGCGGCAGTGTCTGGATTTTCTATGGAAGTTTGATGTTTGATTAGACGTTTCGCCCAGTACGAGCGGCTGACAATTTTCACCCTCCGACAGCAATGGAATGTAGAAATTACTCAGTGCTAGCTAATCTGATTTGGCGCTAGCGAAACGTTACTTGCAACATCAAACAAACGTCGGCCGAAAAAAGACAAGCCAGTAGGCACTATTAGAACAATTTAGCTAGATACAAGATTCGATGAATGACATTTAATACTGATTTTGAAAAAGTTCAATAATCAATGATACGTACTGTCTAAACCATTTTAAAGAAAATAAAGAAATATGTAAATAAAATGCAAAGTTTTCCGAGATTAATCAACATACTGGTGTAAACACTAACCTAGTGTCAAAGCAGAACAGCACGATCAACTGTTTAGTTTATATTCTGCCACGTTGCGTAACCTACTCTAAGAACTAAGACGCAGATAATATACTTGTGCCTGCCAAATTACAGGCAGTGTGATGGTATTTCTCTGGATTATTTTGTCAGATCGCGTAATATGTAAGGAGTGATGCGTGTCCTCGATAAGAAGCAGTTTGTCAGCCAACTACACCTCTGCGGCCAGGACAACTACCAGCCGCCGACAGAAGTGAATAATTCGGGTTTTCGATGCAGAGCATTGCAAGACCGGGCATTTCGGATGGTTCCCTGCAACCACCGTTGTTATTCTCTTGTCAATCTTACACAGTTATGAACACTTATAAAAATATAAACTGACCAAAACTAGGCCACTTCCAATGCGTTTTTTGATTTCTGATAACGATCTTACTCCGATCAGGTGGTTGGACACTGTCGACATTGAAGAATGTGTTTCATGGTCTGGTCTTCTCCACACTCGCACTTAATGGAATCATCTACAGCGTAGCCCAATCTAGCTACATTAATTCTGGGTCTGCCTACCCCTGATCTTAACCTATTGAAGGACGTATTGTCAGCCATCCCTTATTACCAGCCGGTAAAGTTTCAGATACTCTTTCCATCCAGGAGGTAAAGTGGCCTTAGCTTCTCAATTACAATCTGGCTTTTTCATCCGTGGTTATAAGTTCTGTTCAAGTTATCAAGAATCTCTTCCGAGAGCTAAGCCTTTGTAAATGCAGCTCGTGTCCATATAAAGGACGAGTTATTTCCTGCTTTACTTTCTTCCTTTTCTTGTTGGCTACCGTTTAGCGATACCGTGCTAGCGGAACAAAGGCTAAAGTCATCGGCAAACGAGGATATCGATGATCCACCGCCGTAGCAAGACCTATTGCGACTAAAAATGGGGTGGGGGCCGCACTAAGGACGAATCGCTACAGGACACCGTTTTCCTGAAAATGGGGTGAACAGACCTACGCAGTTCCTACCCTAACTCAAATGGAGCGAAGTGAGAGTTCTGGATACAGATTGGAAGTGGATCCCGTAAGCTGCATTTCTACAGCGAAACAGGATGGCTCAAGGTGTCATCAAACGCCTGGCGAGAGTAATGGGGATAGCCAAATCCAGTGACAAGATTGTCAGTGGTGGAGTGTCCCTGACAGAAGCCGCCGGCCGCCGCCCCCCGCCCGCTATAAAATTACATCATTTCTCTTGGAATACTAGCCACATATCACAAAATTATGCCAATTCCTTTCCAATGCGTATTAGAATGCTAGTAATAAGGATGAAAACGCATTTTGGAGCGCTCTCACCGCGATAGCTGGAAACGAGCTCCGTGTGCTAAAGTGGGATTCAGCCGCGCTGGTACGTGCGCAGAGAGGCGGCGCAGTCGCCTGTTTGCTAGTGCGCATGCGCAGACGTGACGTCAGGCCTGGCGACTCGTGTGCTGAGACGTACTGCAGCACCAGATCAATATCTCTCTTCGCGCTGCGTGTAACGGCTGCGGAAGAATAGTATATGACGTATATTGCGGCATACAGAGTCAAATATCGCGCTGGCTCAGGCGCGTTTTCTCTCAAACCTATTATTCAAATACCTGAGTAAATTTTTAATTTCTGTAAATAGAAGTATTTTTAAACATTTACTACCTGCAGTGAATACATGCAGTTGGCAACACTGTTATAGATTCCCCTGAAGGTCTTACTGTCAATACAGTATTAATTGACATTAAAGGCAATCATACAAAGGTTAACTTTATTTTAGTAAATTTTGTTTCCTGTTTATTTTGTAATATTGTAGCCGCCAGTGGTCAGACGATGTGTGTGGCTGCCTGTAGCGACCGACCATTAGACTGGAAACGGCGGCTGGACAGTGGCAGGGCAGGGCAGGGCAGCGCCGATAAGCTAATGACGCCTGCCCGCATTCCACGCCGACAAGTCACGTCTTCGCCCCATTAAGCGCGCTGCGCCAGTCTTCTTGACTACCGAGAGATGTGCCCATACGGATGCAAAAACCCACCGGTTGAAATCGATAACGGTATTTTAGTTCTGAATAACGGCTATTTTTCGATATTTGGTGTAGGTTATAACCGTTTCTCTGTTATTGCCAATAATCTAGCAAAACCATCGGTATAACAGGTCACGCACTTTTTCACAGCCCCTCAGTGAACGGTGGAAGTCGACTGAGTTCTTGTGCCTACGGAATGTTTATACTCTCTACCAACCTTGCCTCTTAACAGCATTGTAAACCGGAGACGTTGACAATGTATTGTTCATTTGTGCTTGGCATTTATTGTCTCACTATTTGCTAAAGTAATTCTACATACCCAGACTTTTTAGGAAAAGGAAGGCTGTCCTTTAAAGTGATGTGAAGAATGTTAATTCCGATTGTTATTCAGTTACGACAATAAAAAGAGGCAGAAAGCGTTGCTACATCCGCTTAAGTCCCTTTAAAATAATATTTCTTAGATATACGTTTCAGTTTTCTATTCTCAAACATTTAAATGATAATTTCGTGTTTCATCAATGACGCCTTAACCCTTTACATGTTTGTTTTAAAACCTGTAATCTACACGCCGTAAGTTGGCGGCACTGGGAGAATAAGGCGGGGCTTGTTCTAACAGCCAATCCGCTATGAGCTGAATGCAAGCTTCAGCTCCCAACATTCTCCGCTCAGGGGCGACGTTTATGTGCGTGATCTGTACGCATCTTTTAGTTACTCTCACAGCTTGTTTCACTCGATGCACGGAAACAACTGACTGGCGCTGTTTCGTCCTGTCATATGTTAGACTGTGGCCGCACGCCGATCGCTGCCAACATTGTAGAGCCAACATATTTAAGTACAGTACACAGCTGGTAGTCATGCCGACAGTTGCCGAGCAGACCAAGCTTCTGTTCGTGTCAAAGTAGCTTTAACACTGAGTCTTGAACGCACGTTTTAGGCCGGTATTACACTGTAAAATATCTTTGACAAAGATCTTTGTCAAAGATTTTATCCAAGATCTTTGACGAATCTACTTCACAGGATCACATTACACTATCGTAAAATATTTCGTCATAGTTGCGCTTAATAAGACTCCAAAATAGTAAAGCGTCTGTATTTTAGTACGTAATATAATTTTGCTCGGGAATGCATTCATTGGAAATAACTAAAAATGGAAAATTTTAGGTAAAACCGTGAATAGCAAGAATACAAATGTACTCCACAAGCTACACTGCTGGGAAATAATAACCTAAATTGTTTAAGAACGTGTGAGCAAATATTTTAATTCACCTATATATTTATAAATACTTCATTATAATCGATGTTTCAGGAAGCCCTAAAGCTGTGTCAATAGGTAAATAATTCACTAATCCTACAGTGTAGGCCTAAGATTTCATGTATTATTCCAGACATGCGTGAACCAAGATGTAAATCACTTTAGGAGGAATTACGAGGTTAGGTTAGAGTAATACAAATAAAAACGTTTCACTTATGCATCTCCATATATCCTTTGATCCATATAATTTCATCCCTATCATCAACCTCAGTGAGCCACTTTGAATACAACTGACAGCAGTAGCTTTTTCTTTATACGATTCTAACCCTACATTTCTGGAAATGTGCTTTGTATTAATAAATATTCCGCACACTTCTCACTTTTAAACGATAACTGTGGCAATAGCGACAACAAATACACTTACGTTAATTTGTAGGTTAAAAGGCGTCAAAGCAACGAAAGACGCATGTATACAATGGCGAACTTTTATAAAAGCTAGGCCCTCTCGCTAACTTTTATGAAATATCTTTTATAAAAGAACTCTTTTATAAAAGATGACCCATTACACTGTCAAAGATTTGACCAAAGAGCTTTGATAAAATATCTTTGTCAAAGATATTTTACAGTGTAATACCCGCCTTGGCCAGTGCGTTAGTATTCGTAAATCTCCCTCCCTCTTGTGCGTGTCCCCTCTTAAATACGCAGCAGTTCGTGTCTTGCGAGAGGGCCCTCGGTCAGAGCGAGTGTCCGTTGTTCTGGGCACGTAATTGGGCGACGGGCGGAGCGTCGAGCGTGACAGGCGGTGACGTATTTAAGAAGGCGCGGGGGCTGCGCCTACTGCTAGTGGCGGGTATATCCGGCGGGTTATTTTAGAGGCACCCTCCCTCACCCCCGCTGAGGCTAATAATAGCGCCGTCTGGATTCCAGCTGGAAGCAAGCCTCGCCTAAATAAGCCGGTCGTCTGCCCCGCCCTGCGGTGTGCGGTTACAGGAATACCTTCTCTCCCCCCACCATCTTCCAAACGGCATTTCTTTCAGAAATGTTAATTTTGAAACCGTAGGATTGGAAAAGGGACCAATGTAATAGGCTTAGAATCAGTGATAAGTGAAAGGAATGCTCCGTTAGTAAAATGGAAGGCGAGAATTTAACGTTTGGGCGTCATCGCTGTCAAGCTGTGACTTCTTGTGAACGATGTGGGGAAGGAAATAATCTGTGCCCTTTTACAGGAAAGATTCCCTCGTTTGTTTGCAGTAAACCTGGGAAATCAAGGAAAATCTTAATGTCAGGTGGACTGCCTCCCGAATGCGACTCCAGTGTGTCACCACCACTTTCCCAGATGTAGGTCCATTGTGCCACCCATTAGTGTAGTTTGAATCTTTACAGCGGGTTTCACACGATGTGTGTGGCTTTAAGAACTGCACCAGAGGCAGTTATGAGGCGGTTGAACAACATTAGTAGTATTAATCGTGTGGCATTCGTACCAGATAGCGCAGATATTCGAGACAGCAACACGATTCTTTACAGGTTCATTTAGTAGACACGGAAATGGCAGGCAATTCAACAGACGCCACGGGAAAGAACGCCCTCATCACAGGATACGTTTTCGTCAAAGTCCCGAGAGCGGACTTTTCTTGAACAACCATGTATTGCGACCTACTTCTCTCGCACAGATCAACAAGGAGGGATAACTGCAGTCTTTCTGTGAAGAGGACGCGACAGTGCTACACACAGTACCTTCCGCCAAACAGCATCAGAGTGGTTGTAGAGGGAGTCCAAGACTGAAGAAACCAGAGCGTTCTCTTTAGGCTGTCTACCACAGTAAGCGTTCCACGAATGAGTTAATTCTCAGAAAACACACAGGAAAAGATCGTTAATATGAAGTACCGACGGAAAGTTATCAAGCTATTAAAAGGGCGTAGAACTGTCACTCCAACGTGTTATGTATGTAAAAGCGGATCAGGAGCAGGTACACGTCAGAGTAAAAGTATCGGAGACAGGATCCTTTTAGAACCCTGAACGGAATCAGTAATACCACCGCTTAAACAGCAGAAGGCCTGGGCCGTTAAACCAAAAAAATTTTTTTTTATTTTGTTAAGTGATTTGTGACAGACGAAGCAAGAAGCCGAGTACCTAACAAGGGATAACCCACTACGAAGGAAGTCTCAGTGAAGTACGTGACTTCATTAGACGAGCAGTTTTAGAATATGCCCTAAGAAAGCACAGCAATCTATGTACGTAAATAAGACTGTAGAATAGCGAACTACAGGAAACCATTTGAGGCGTTACATAAGAGTGCTTTAACTCGAGTTGTTTATGACCAACGATGTGGTGGTTCGTAAAATCTGAAAATGACAAAAAGGTATCAGTGAGACTTTAGTCGACGCTGTTACTTTAAAATTGTCATACTGAAGGGAGCTGCAGAGAGAACAGCAATGGAGGATTGCTATGTGTAAGCTAATACGATTTTAATGCAGTGGTAGAGTGGCAGACTACGAATACAAAGATCTTGTCTTCGAACCCGCGCAGTCTTAGGGTTTATCACTTTTCACAACTTTCACCTCTGATGTTAAACTTACCGCTTGCGCCGTGCTTCTGAATGCACGATATACTTTCACTCCGCCAGTGACTACCTGTGTCCGTCAGTTCAAAGACCGGAGGAAGGCAAACATGGCTGGTGAAGTACTGTTCTGTTTAAACCTATCTGCTTTGTTATAATCTAGTGATGTGTTTGCCCGTCTGAAGCGAGTGGTGGGGCCTGTTTGTTGCAGGCGGAGGGGCGGCGCCCGCTGCTGGGGAAACGACGATGCCAGGAAGTGGCGCGTTAAACGACTTAAAAGCACCCACCTCCGGACAGCGGCGGACGCCCTCGAGGAAACACTCCGCCTTCCTCGCGTCACTGCCGCACACCACTATTTTAAACTTTTAATGCATCACATAAGCTATAAAAACTACCATGTAGGTAGTTAAAGTTGCCTCAAGCCGGAAATAAGTTTACCAGAAGTTTTTGCAAAAGATCTGTTTTCAGAAAGGATAGAGTAAACAAAATAGGTGGACGCGTGTGTCGCTGTCAAAAGTAGTATTTCGTGTAGCGAAGTTGAAGTTGATAATTCCTGTGACTTGTTATGGGTAGAGGTTGTACCTGAAAATCTTAAGTTAATAATTGGTTCCTTTTATCGGCCTCCCGACTGACGATACAATAGCAGAAAGGTTCAAAGAAAACCTGAGTCAAATTACAAAAACGTATCCGACTCTTACGATAATAGTAGCCGGAGATTTTAATTTACCTTCAATCTGTCGGCGAAATTATATTTTCAAATCAGGAGGTATGCATAAAACATCGTGTGATATTGTACTCAACGCGTTCTGACAATTACTTCGAACAATTAGTTCATGAGCCAACTAAAATTTTAAATGGATGTGAAAACATTCGATCTCTTAGCAACAAATAATCCTGAGCTCATAATGAGCATCAAAACTGATACAGTTAT
Source organism: Locusta migratoria (assembly GCA_026315105.1). Taxonomy (NCBI): domain Eukaryota; kingdom Metazoa; phylum Arthropoda; class Insecta; order Orthoptera; family Acrididae; genus Locusta; species Locusta migratoria. The sequence continues at coordinate 31,651,348 of CM048750.1, read as the reverse complement.
TAGCGAACACAGCTGTCGTAGCGAGATTTAATATCGACAGTACCAAAGATACCAAAAATAATCGAAAAGTATATTTGTTCAGCAAAGCAGATAGAAATAAAATACATTGCTTCTTGAAAAACAGCTTCCATTCGTTTCTAACACTAAATGTAGGTGGAGACCAGATGTGGCTCAAATTCAAAGAAGTGGTATCGACAGCAACTGACAGTTTTATACCAAATAAATTAATAAAAAAGTACTCAGTACACCAAACAAGTCAAGACACTGTTGCAACAGCAACGGAAAAGGCATACTAAATTTAAACCAACACAAAATCCCCAGAATTGGCGATCCTACACAGCAGCTCGAAATTTAGCGAGGACTTCAATGCGAGATGCGTGATAGTAATGGCGATCCTGCCGATGACCGCGCTACTAAAGCAGAGTTACTAAACACAGCTTTTAGAAACTTTCACCAAAGAAGAGGAAACCAATATTCCAGATTTCGAATTACGAACAGATGCCGTAATGAGTAACGTACAAGTAGATATCATCGGAGTAGTGAAGCAACTAAAATCACTTAACAAGAACAAGTCTTCTGGTCCGGATTATATACCCATTAGATTTTTATCTGATTATGCTGAAGCGATAGTTCCTTAAGACATATACAACCGCTCTCTCAAAGAAGGATCTGTACCAAAAGATTGGAAAGTTGCACAGGTCACACGTATATTCAAGAAAGGCAGTAGGAGTAACCCACTAAACTACAGGCCTATTTCATTGACGTCAATTTGCAGCAGGGTTTTGGAACATATCCTACATTCAAATATTATGAATTATCTCTAACACACCCGAGGTCAACACGGATTTAGGAAATATCGTTCATGCGAAACAACTAGCTCTATTCACATGAAGTGATGGGTGCTATCGACAAGGGTTCGCAAATCGATTCCGTATTTCTTCATTTTCAGAAGGCTTTTGACATCGTACCTCACAAACGGCTTTTAATCAAATTGCGTGGTTATCGTACATCGCCCCAAACTTGCGATTGGATAGGGGATTTCCTGTCTGAGGACATAGTTCATAGTAATCGATGGTAAGGCATCGACTAAAACAGAGGTGATATCGGGCGTTCCACAGGGTAGTGTTATTGGTCCTCTGCTGTTCCTTATTTACCTGAACTATTTAGGAGAATCTAAGTAGCTTTCTTTGGTTGTTTGCAGATGACGCCGTCATTTAACATCTAGTAAAATCTGAAGATCAAAACCAACTGCAGAACGATATGAATATCAGTATGGTGTAAAAATTGGCAATTGACTCTAAATAATGAGAAGTGTGAAGTCATCCACATGAGTACGAAAAGAAATCCGTTAAACTTTGTTTACAAGAGAAATCAAATGTGAAGGCTGTAAACTCCAGAAAATACCTAGGAATTACTATTACTTCAGACTTAAATTGGAAAGAACACGTAGTTAATGTCGTGGAAAAGGCAAACTAGAGACCGTTTTATTGGCAGAACCCTTATAAGATGCAACAGAACTACAAAAAATGCATACACTACGCTTGTCCGTCCATTTTTGGAGTATTGCAGTCCAGTGTGGGATCCTTATCAGGTGGGTTTGACGGAGGACATCGAAAGAGTCTAAAGAAGGGCAGCTCGTTTCGTATTGTCACGATACAGTGGAGACAGCGTTACGGAAATGATACAGTATCTGGGATGGAATCATTACAACGGCGCTTATCGCTGCGGCGTGGGCTGCTTACAAAACTCCAAACGCCAACATTTTCCTCCGAATGCGAAAATATACTGTTGACTCCCACTTTCATAGGTAGAAATGATCATTAGAATAAAATACAAGAAATCAGAGCCCGAACAGAGATTCAGGTTTTCTTTCTTGCCGCGCGCTATTCGAGAATGGAATGGGAGATAAAGTATAATGGTGGTTCAATGAACCCTCTGCCAGGCACTTAAATGTGTTTTGCAGAGTATCCCATGTAGCTGTAGAAAAATATTGAAAAATTATTAAATTATGCACTACTAGCAACAAACAGTTCATAGCTCGTCAGCTATATAGTGCTTCCATGATGTACCCGATGCAGTACATGTCACTATTATGCATATAATCTTTCCATAAAGTGAGTGATAATGCAACAGTGGTATGTCTTACGTGGCAAAGGAGAAATACAAAACTAAACAAACATTCATGTTAGGAGTGACTCAATGCAATTAACTGATTCAGTAGCACTCGGTAACTTTAAATTTTAAGACGAGCTACTACCATATGTAAAACTATGTATACAAGCACGTACAAACGCATTTGTGGTAAAATCTTTACGAGTTGAGAGATAATGGAAAAATAAGGTATGTAGCTGATGAGTTACACTGTGCGTTAAAGGATTAAGACATAGGGAATATCGTACTATGAGAATTCAGAGAAGTCAGCTCTTCTGCACTGCGTAAAAGAAACTCATGGCGCCACGACTCGGGAACAACTATAGTGCAAGATGTCAAGATTACCTCTAATGGAAAACCAGTACTAAGCAGAGAAGGAAAAGCTGAGAGATGAATATAAAGATGACCTGGACGAAGGGAAAATTTGAAGGCAGTATTCTAGAAAGGATACATGAAAGAGGAAGATGAGATAGGAGGTACAATACTGCAAGAAGAAATTGGCAGACCACTGACATTTGAGTCGAAACGAGGCCCCTGGAGCAGACAATCTGAACTGCTTATGTTAGAAGAGCCAGTCTCTTTTTTCACCTGCTACGCAAAATGTATGAGACAGGGGAAATACCCTGCGACTTTAGAGTACTAATTCCAATTCCAAAGAAAATGCAGACAGGTTTCAAAATTACGGCACTATCAGTTTAATCAATCATGGTTGCAAAATAGTAACACGAATTATTTACGGACGAATGGAAAACTGGTAGAATCCGACCTTGGGGAACATCAGTTTGGATTTAGGAGAAATGTAGGAATGCACGAGGCAATACTGGCATTACAACTAATGTTGAAAGTTAAGTTTTTAGCATTTGTAGATTTGGAGAGTATTCCAGTGAACAATGTCAAAAGATATTTCAAATTTTGAACGTTACATTCAACTTGTACGAAAACCGAAGAGCAGTTATTCGAGTCTAAGGGCATGGAAGGGAAGCAGGAGTTGAGTAAGACAGGGCTGTAGTTTTTCCCTAATGAAGTACTATATGTACATTAAACAAGCTGTGCAGAAATGCAAGGAGAAATTTGGAGAAAGTAAAGTAGAAGAAATAAAAACTTTGCTGTTTGCCTATGACATTTTAGTTGTCAGACAGCAGAAGACAATTCTGTTGACTGTCACGCTTTTACTAGTTAGGTAATAAGGCAATAAAAGCACGTGAGTTATTTGGATAGTAAAATAACTTTATGGCCGAAGTAAAGAGGATATAAAATATAGAATGTCTCTGGGAACAAAAGCATTTCTCAAGAAGTGAAATTTGTTGACACCCAATATTAGTTTTACATGATAGGAAGTCGTTTCTGAAAGCATTTGTCTTGAGTAGCATTGTATGGGAGTGAAACGGACGATAAGGAGTTCAGACAAAAAGAAAGTTTCGAAATGTGGTGCTACAGAAGAATGGAGATTAGATGGGTAGATACTAAACTAATGAGGTGCTCAACAGAAATGGGGAGAAAAGGGGTTTGTGGCATATGCTGACTAAGACAAGGGGTAGGTTGGTGGGACATTCTGAGACATCTAGGAATCGTCAACTTAGCATTAGAAGGAAGCGTGTGAGGTAAAAATCGTAGAGGGAGACCGAGGGTTGAATGCAGTAGATTCAAAAGGATATAGGCTGACAGATTAAGAGGCTTGCACAGGACAGGGTAGCGTGGAGAGCTGCATCAAACCAGTCTTCGGAGCGAAGACGACAGCGACGATGTCTAAGTTTATTAACAACATTCCATGCTTATTTGCCGTAACTCTAGCTTACCGCAGTTGAAACCAGGAACGACAGCGGTCGACTTGAGGCTTGGTCAGCGCAGCTGCGTCATACGGGGAGTTTTTCTGAACGCCGTGCTGTTTGTCTTAGGCACTGCCGCAATTTAACTCTACAGTAGAGTTATTCCATGGGTTTTATTTTGTTGCAAGTTTCATCGCTGGTAGTACTTGAGTACTGGCATTTAAGGAATCTTAGTTAAGGAAGCGAGAGAACCATTCGCAGGCTGTAGAGTTTAAGGATCAAGCTCGTATATACGCTTATTAGAACTATCCCATGAAACTGGCAAAGGTACTTTCCCCCTCCATGACTAGCCATTCGCGACCAGCTTACTGCGTTCGCATGAGCATGAGCTATAGTATTTAAATGTTTAGTGCGCCACTTTTTGTATATTAAGTAAGCAGTAGCACGTTTTTATCCTAGTATGTACTAACTCAATGTTCTCTTAGAACGGAAGTTGCGTGATCTACCCCTTCCAAAAATGTGCAACCTGTAAATACCTATTTTCAGGGGGAATAGTGAATATTTTAGGAACTTGTTATATCTATTCCTTGCAATAAATGCCACATAACCCAACTTCTTTAATACAAATTTACAGTTATATGTATGTAACCCGAACTAAGCAAAAGCAAATGAAATTTGGAGTGATTCTTCTGTCGGTTGTTGGCAGAATTAATGAAAATCGTAATGTGTATACATTATGCGTTTGGGTTTGTTTAGTTAATCAGTTATTGAATTACAAGTCATAAGTCGTAAGATGGCCCCTTATCGCGAAAACCGGTTTACAAACTTTTCGTACACAACATTGTGCTTTTATCCCAGGGTGTGACAAGTAGCCTTTATTTCGGTAAATTTAGAAACGTGTCCTTTCGTCTTTCATGTAACTATCTTGTCTCTTCTGAAAATTAGGAAAATTTCTGGTTGCGCCTCATGGGATGTCACGACACTGGAGTTTCAAGGCTGTCGACAACCATTGCCTTCTAATATGGAACATTTAATGACCATTTGCACAACCATTGATTGAAAATAACACTACTGAAATTCACAGTATGTTCCCAATACTTTATATCGCATTGTTGATCATACTGCAGCCCATTAAGTGACAGGTAGAAAAATCACTGTAGATTTACATTTGTTCAAATTTGGTTTACACATACATCACTTTAGAAAGTGATGTTCTAGAGATATACACGTCTTTTCAGAGCGCGTAAGGAATTGAGCGAAGTAAGAATATTTTTCGCCACACCTTTGACGTTTCATATTTGATATTCGATAGTATTATTCAAGCCAACCTTATCTTCGAGACATGGAGCCGTGGTGTGTTCGTCCCATAATCTACCGTCATACAATTAACACTGCTGAAGGACTCCACTGTCATATGTATAACTTTTTTTACATAAGCACCAATATTTTAGAGGTATGGAAGTACGCAAAAACGATCGAAGCTAATTTAAATTGTTGGCTACCAAACCAGAAGTCCATCTCAGACGGCTTTCACCGAGAAAGCGTGTAGATTGTTTTTATCTGCTTTTAGTGTTTTTCTGAGATTTGAAAAATGTCAGCTTCCACATTATGGACACCTCAGCTCCCCGCACATTAGAACGCATTTTCCAGCACTTATCTCCGCCGCGTGGTTTTTATCTCCTCTCCGCTTCGTCAGCCGCATTTAAAACCTCGTTTTCACTGACTACAGGCAAAGTTCAATTTTATTGAAAATTTAAGTTTCAGACCTGTGTAATTTTATTCCACTAGAAAGTTGAACTCAGGTAGGTCGCTGCAGAATTGTGCACCCTACGTCCTAAAATGGAATTTAACTTCCGTTGGAGTTAATATTTGAAAAGTAACAGCGAACGCAAAATCTTTACGAAACGGAGTTACACTGATGCCATTGTCTGAAATCCCGCCATTGCAAAAACAGTTTAAGGAAGTTTATTTTCGTTAAGTGTTGCGTAGAACGTTGCTACTACCTTTAGTGTTAAGTTTAAATTTAAAATAAACTTTAGGGGTTTAATCATAGTAGCGAATGGAAACTAATTCAATAGTTACATGTACGAGAATTAGATAAACCTAAATTAAGAAAAATTTAACGAGACTTGTTCCTTGTTTTAGAAATTTGTATTCTTTTGAGACCTAGATTTCTAGTTAGAATAATGTATTTAACAACAGAACACGCAATTTTAAGTATTTTCAGTAAGGAATAAATGCAATTAGCCGGTCCCAAAATTGAACAATTACTGATTATAGTCCCTTAAGCAAATTAAACAAATGCATTTAGACTAAATACGTTACAAACCCGTCCCCATGAACCACAGACATTGCTTTAGTGGAGTGGGGATGGCTTGAATGCCTCAACGATGCAGATAGCCGTACCGTAGGTGCAACCACAGCGAAGGGGTATCTGTGGAGAGGCCAGACAAACGTGTGGTTCCCGAAGAGGGGCAGCAGCCTTTTCAGTAGTTGCAGGAGCAACAGTCTGGATTAGTGACTGGGCTGGTCTTTTAACATCAGCTAACATGGCTTTGCCATGCAGTTACTGCGAACGGCTGAAAGCAAGGGGAAACTACAGTCCGTACTTTTCCCGAGGACATGCAGTTCTACTGTATGAATATATGATGGCATCTTCACGAGTAAAATAGTCCTTTATTAAGATCTCCGGGTGGGGACTACTCTTGAGGCTATTATCAGGAAAGACAACACTGGCATGCCACGGATAGGGGGATCGAATGTTGGATTTATTAACCTGGTAGGGGAGGTTAGAAAATTTTAGAAGGGAAATGGAGACTGCATTTAGATAGTGGGAATTACTGGAGTTCAGTGTGAAGATGAACAGGATTTCTGGTCAGGGACCACACGTTTATCAATAGAATATCAATTGGGTATTACAGGAGTAGGTCTGATAATGAGTAAGAAAATAGGAATGCGGGTATGTTAGTATGAATGATACAGTAAACGGAATATCGTAGTTAAGATAAAACGCGAACACCGACCACAGTAGTACAAGGTAATATGCTTAATAGCTCTTAATGAGGACATTTAATAAACGTATGAGGCAAAATAAATTAAGTGAGAGGAAAATTGTGATGGGGATTTGGTATTCGATATTAGGAGAAAGGAAACGAAACTTAGGTGTATATGGACTGGGGAAAAGGAATAAAAGGTCACATGGTAGACTTTCGGGCACGTGACAATTTAATCAACACAAACACTTTAAGTACCATACAGAAGATTGTGTATATGGAAGAGATGAAGCAACGCAAGGTACGAAATTGGCTTTAGAATGGTAAGACGCTTTGAAAGCAAGTTTTAAAGTTTAAGAGATTTAGACTGATTATTGGTTATGAACTGTTAAACAAAAGACTGCAAAAAGGTAGAGGAGATAGATCGTGAATTAATTGAAGGAATCAGAAGCAGCGAAATCTAACAACCAAAATTAAATGTTAGGGCGTCCTTCTGAAGCTGATTGTTTTGTGTGTAGGATTGTACGGGAGAGAAACGTGGAATGTAAGCAATTCGTCAAGGCTGATAGAAGCATTTGAAATAGGGTATTGTGGACGAACGTTTAAGATTGAGTGGGCAGATGGCGAAAGAATTGTCTTAAGAGACGCGATCGATTGATGGGACGCATTGGGACATTTAGGGATTGTTCAATGTAACGTTGGGGGCAAGTGCGTAGAATAAAAATCTACTAGGGAGACCAAGAGAGGAGTACAGTAGGCAAGTTGAAAAGGATGCACGTTAAAAGAATGCAGGTTGCCGTAATTCATATAGGATGCTTGCACAGGACAGGGTAGCGTGGAGAGCTGCGCCAAAGTCTCAGGGACGACGACGACGTTATAACCAGGGTTCGCCACACAGTCGTACAGTACTTATAATCTGGTTTTGTAAGATAACGTGATTAGTCAAAGTAAGTACGTCGAACATTTAACAATCTTGGAAGATCAAAGTACGAAGTACTAGCTAGTCGAACCACTTATCAGCACCAACGCTATGACCAGTGAGAAGGATACTTAGAGCAAACAAGGGGGCGGTGGCTGGTAGGGGGTCGAGGACATCTGGCGACACTGCTGTGCTCTCTGTGTCTGGTCAATTACATTTCATAAACCGGGAAGTATGAATATGTTGTCAAGCGTTTGAAGTTGCAGATAATCTGGACGTTGATAATGCTATAACACAATGTAACCACAATGTAACTTAGGTCTCGAATCGAAAATGGAACATGAAAAAACTCTAAACTTTAAGAAATTTACCACTGTATGAAACTTTACCTATGCAACCAGTGTCAAGAATAAACATTTACGTAAAAGTGTGTCTGCGTCAACTAATATTCCGAGAGAGATTAAACCCTTTTATTCCCACATTACTTGTTTTGAAAAAATTTAAATTTATTGTTTTATGTATTAATGCAATTCACTAAACATACTGCAATAAATTTTCATGCAGAGCACAGTTGTATCGAGGTAGGTCATTAATTTGAAAGTTATTTTGTTGATTTTTAGCAATGACAGATCAATGGTCTTCACCGCAGCATCAAAGACAAGGCAATTCACTCCTGAAATAAGGCTCACTCACACCGACAGCCAGACAGCAACGTAACACGACCTCCAAGTGGTTGATGCCTCTTTAGTGCATCTACATGGGGATACTCTGCAAATCACATTTAACTTTCCGACAGGCGCGGATGTGTCAGATACGAGGCGACAAGTTTCGTATCCTTTTCTCGTAAAGTGAGAGAGTCGGAAATCCCCCTCTTTGTGTTAGCCTTCTCTGTTACGATACAAGTTTGATGTTTGTGTCTTTTTAAGGTTTATTATCAAGAGGTATCTGCAAAATAAGCGTGAACTCCTTGGCCGACGAGAAGGCGCGCCTATCGGAGGGTGAAGTGCCTGGCAGAGGGTTCATCGAACCACCTTTATACTATTTATCTCCCATTCTATTGTCTAATAGCGCGCGGGAAGAGAAAACACCTGAGTCTCTTCGAACTCTTACTTCTGGTATTTTATTCTGGCGATCATTTCTATGTAGATGGCAGTCAATATATTCTCGCATTCGGAGATTTTGGCGATTGAAGTTTCGTAAGTAGCCCACGCCGCAACGACAAACGCCGTTGTAATGATTCCATCGCTAGATCCTGTATCTGTTCTGTGACACTGCCTTTCCTGTATCGTACCAAAAAACTGGCGGCCCTTCTTTGGACTGTCGTCTTCCGTCAAACCCACGTGATAAGGACTCCCCACGATGCGGCAAGATGTCTGTCTAGAAGCACCTTGTTTCTCAACAGCTGTGCGACTTTACTGATTGATACACCAAATACTGTCTAAAGCAGCTTTTAGTACCGTGTTTAGGAACAACTTTGGGAATGAAAGGGTTACGTGTGAAATGTGCGAGTTTGTGGTTTTTTGGACGCTCGATTTTTTAGCGCCCGATTCTGACCCTATATTTAAAACAAGGTTAAAAAGGTGCCGATAAGGAGAATTTCAGAATATCACTAAAACGAGAGAGAAAAATAGCATTGGAAGGGATTAAATGTCCTTTGACATATTTGTCATACGTATAAAACGCAAAACTAGCAGCTGCCTGTGCGTCATCAGCTAAAAAATCCTCCAAAGTGAACGACAGATTTATTGCATCACAAATGACTAAAATTGGGACAGAACATTAGAACATGGCGCAATGAGTGTCGGTGACTGAACCGGCACTGACCGATTCTCAGCCAGGCCAAGATTACCTCCTCCTGCCGGGAGGGGCGGGATCGGTTTTATGGTTCTGAGCTTATTGTCCTGAAGCGAGAACCACAGCCGAAGCTATATGCAACAATACGCCTGCAAATAGCCGCTTGAATGTCCTTTGACGGGACACCAACGGTAGCTGTCCGAGGTAGGAGAGTGGCAGCCCTGGCCGCTGCGTCAGCAGCCTCGTTCCCTGGCACACCTACGTGGCCAGGTACTCACAGGAAGCGAACGCGAAAGCCGTCTTCGGCTACCAATTGAAGGGAGCGTTGGAGTCAGTACAGAAGGATGGACCCGATACGGGTCTAAGACTGAATGGTACTGAGGGAATCTGAGCAGATGACATGAGAAGGGTGGCGGTGGCGGCGAACACATTGGACTGCCTGAAATGTGCGTGTAACGTGGAAATTATCAACGTTGGTGAAGTGCGTTAATTTTGCCAATGGGCAGGAGATTAAGTTCTGTGACCTGGTTCAACTACTTGTTTTCCTGCAGTACTGCCGCACCTCCCTTTAACCCTTTCGTGGTTTTTACTCATTTTTAGAATATCTTAAGTTATCTCAGCTGTTAGAGTGATTTGGGTCAGGATTACAAATATGACACTAAAAAAATTTTAGCACATTCCATTTTTCCTAAAAAAGGTGGAACATTTACGTCCCACTGATCATTTCTGGCACCGATTTACCTGAAACTTTAACTTAATTTCTTAAGTTATCCTAAAAATTTACAGAAAAACTGTTTTTCTTTGAAATATGAGTACTATAATATCGCAACATAAAGACATTATAGGACTACACAATAGTCACTGGGACACATCCGTCCCACTAATTGTAAATTCACTGAAAAAAAAACTTTTGAAGTAAAATGAGTTTTAGAAAGCGTAATTCTTTGTAAACTTTTAAGAAACATAAAATAGCAAGTATACATACTTCGGACATTTTCGGTAGCGAGAAAACGACGAAAACCGACTCTAGGCACAATAAACATTGGTTACGGCGCTAAAATTAACGCGGCAGCCTATATAAACAGTCACAGTCTTCTATACTGTAAGAATTTCAGTGCCTCGATTTTTCCGCGTTCTGAAGGGCCACCAACAGATGACAGCACTATGCAGAATTACGCAACTAGCCACCTTGGGATATAAATGAGGTCCGAAGTTAGTGGGACGTGTATGTCCCAACAACCACGAAAGGGTTAAGTAAGGGCGTGCTGTGAGTACACGGCGGTCCCGCAGGCGACAGCCGCCTAGCGACACAGCGCGGCTTTCCGCCAGGACAACTGGGACGTGACAGCGACGGCGATGGCGCCGGCTCTGCCGAGAAACGCCAGCAGACTGCCTAATGTCACTACGTTTACATGCAACACATCTTCCGGAAGACGAAAACCCATTTTCGTAAACCGTTTTCCGCCGTCGTGTTTACATGGCACAGCCTGAATCGGATTTCCTAGCTCACTTAACATGGCGGCTGGAAAACAGCTGATTCAGACCCTTATTTAGTCTTCACAATCGCTATTTTTTTAATTTAAATACACAGATTTAACTTCATTCTAATATTTACACTTATTTCACACTAGAAAACATCACTCTTTCCATATGTGCCGAAAATTCTTAACAAAACACAATCTGACAAGCCAAGAACGCTTCAAAAAAACGGTTGCGTTTACACGGGCAGGAAAATCTATTGTGGAACTGGAAAACCGCTTTAGAGAAGCGGATTTCCAGAATCGCTTATGGAGTGTTTACATGACCAACCAAAAGCGGAACTGGGAAATCTGTTTACGAAATCCCGGTTTGGGAGCACATGTAAACGGGGTGACTGCAACACTTCTGTATACATGTTCCCGCACATGCGGGATCGGCTCTTCATTTTATTTTTTGATTTTGTGTGTTAATATTTTCTAGCTAGCCAGATGCCCTCCCTGTCGCCACTTCATGCCCCCGGGAGGAAATGGTGTACCCCAAATGTCTGCATAGAGTTGTCCGCGAAAGAGTGTAGTGTTACGAAATGTTTGCCAGTCGTGTAACTGAGGCGAGACTTACGGACGAGCCCGGTATTCACCTAGGGGGTGTGGGGGAAACCGCTTAAAAACCACATCCAGGCTGGCCGTCACTCCGACCCCCTTCGTTAGTCCGCCGGGCGGATTCGAACCTGGGCCGGTACGCCTACCCGTCCCGGAAAGCGGGGTGTTAGACCACACGGCTAACCTAACGGGTCGTTACAGGACACAGGACACCACTGCTCACCGCTTTTGGCACACCAGGTACGGTTGCCAGGTTTTGAAACATCTTTGGTGTTTGTTTTTGGAAGGGACAAAACAGCGACGGTCCCCGTCGTAGAGATAAAACATTGTGTTAAGCGTTCCTAAGGTAACGCGTTAACAAGTCAAAGATTTTTTTAATCACTGGTAAATATGAGGAAAAGATACAAGTAAAAGCGAAGAAGGGAACCCACCACCATTAAATCAAATGATAAAAGCAGCTGCACGAATAAAATCGTGAACACGTTCAACCATAGCAGCGTCGTCTAACAAAAGAAAGCGCATCTGGCAGATTAAAATATTGTCGCAAGGCAATAAAGTTTACAGTCCACCAGAATGTGGACCACTGTCAAGGGGGGGGGGGGGGGCTACAGTCACTGTGGTGCGTCCTCCCGCCGAAGGTGGCCGTGTGTCAGCCATGTGTGGCCGATTTGTAGGCGGCAGAGAACAACCGATTCCCTACGAGATGAGCGCAGTGAGGACTTCCATGCGACTAAATAGTTTCACTGCACGAAGCTTGTTGGATTGAGCAGAGTTAGCCCACTCAATTCCAAAGGTTATCTTCCGATGGAACTCTAGTCGGAGATCGCTCTCCGGAAGACCAATCGCCAACGGACTGGAGGTAGTCGCCTTCTTAGCCAGCTGATCCACACGTTCGTTTCCAGAAATGCCGATGTGGCCCGGGGTCCAAACAAAGGCCACAGAGCGACCAGACCAAGCCTGGAAACAGACTCCTGTATGGATTTCACCAAAGGGTGTTTTGGCAAACACTTGGCGAGGGCTTGCAAGCCAATCTGAGTCAGAACATAACCAGAGACTCCCAGGGCACGCTCAGATGTTTAAGTGACCGATAGATGGCAACCAATTCCGCAGTGAACACGCTACTCCCACAGGGCAGTGAATGCTGTTCGATATGCTCACCATGGGCATAAGCATACCCAGCATGGCCGTCAACAAGGGAACCATCCGTGTACACAACTTCTGCTCCATGGAACGACTCCAAAACCGCCTGAATCTGGCGACGAAGATTCAGCGGTGGAACAGAGGATTTCGAGACATACAAGTCCAGCCGAAGCTGCGGACGTGGAAGGCATGAAGGCGCGGTGCGGGAAGAGAAGTGGAAAGTGGGAGGGATGGGAAAGGAATCCAGTGAGGACAGAAGGGAGTGAACACGAACAGCGATCGGCCGCTGGCGACGGGGGTACTGCAGCTGGGAAAAGAAGCCTGCGATTCGGATGGTGAGGTGTTGCATGAACATGGGCAGCATAGGAGGATAACTGCTGCCGGCTAGAAACTAAAAATACCTGAGACGAAACGGTGGCCAAAATAGTCCCATCGCGACATTAAAGACATATTCCTCCTTTCAGGAGGATTTTTAATATAGGGCCAGGCGTAAGATATAGCAAGACAAATGTCTAGCACAAATATGGTAGTTTTTTTACTGAAGTCCTACCGCCCGCTAGGCGCCTCGTCATCTGCAGAGTGTAATGGCTCATAAGCTGTTAATTGCTGCCGTGTCAAACAGTAATATGCCTTCCATTAGCCGCACCGTTTTTATAAACGAGCGAATGTAGGAGATTTCACAGCAACTTAGAGAAGCAAGACAACTTTCTATAGTACGGTTACAAGAAGTTTACGTAATCTGTAGTAGGCGCTTTCTTGTGGTTCGTATCTTTATATCCTTTAGTTTCAAACGAAACATACAGTAATTGAAAAAATGTGAGAAACTTTTCGTAAACTAGTTTCACGCTACGTTTTTACTTCCTTTCGCCTCGGTAGCACTGATAAAGTATTGATTATGAATCCAAATGTCACGGGTTCGATCCCGCCAAGTCCTAGGATTTTTATCCGACGCTATTAACTTGTTTCGTCTCTGGCAATGTCGCCGACGTGGAAAATGTCGAGTAGGAGCAACGAAGTTCGGAATCGACGTTAAGTCGTTCCTATACGAGACGTGTGACACGCACAAGGTCGTCAGCTACAGCGCTCCACATGATAGCCCATCTCAATACAAAGAAGCGTTTACACGGTACGCGTTTGTCGAGTCGTCTGTATCACGTGTTTACGTCGCTTGTTAACTTAAGAGCAAAGGAATCGCCGAATTAAGATCACTTTTCGAGAATTTCAGATATATTGTGATTACTGTAACCATTAAAACATTTGTGATTTAGACTGCCACTGGTAAACTTTTAGTGCAGTTAATGCGAAATTACGTCGCTTCAAACATACTTACAAACATTTCATCTGCAGCATGTTTCACGAGAAACAGCAAATATTTTAGGAGATGGTAATGAAGACGAATTGCTACACGAAAGCTGTATAACGTGTTTCCAGTTTTTATTGACTACAGACGTACGGCTCTTAGTATGTAACCTAAACAAACTTAAAGCAAATGCAAATTTGGATATTTTGACTAGTTCTTTCGTCGCTTCTTGGTAGAGACTGATACTTTCATTTTATAGGCGTATTCTGTCACGTCTTTGAAACTTTATCGGGATTTAATACTCCCACCAATGTGCTGGACTAATTGTCACCTGTAGGGCTTGGGATGAAACTGAGTAGCATATCACTTATTTGAATCAAGGTATGACTGGGTAGTAGTATCCGTGTTTTGTCGCCATCCTAAAAAGCAACCAGTACAAACCGGAAACACTCCGTCGAACCATTGATCTCTATACTAACTTGATGCAGAACTTTAGGTTTCTTAGAGTGCCAGCCTTAGATATTTTGTTTCTTGTCAAATTCAATATAGCTATTTTTAAATGTAACAATACAAATGGGAAAAATTTAGATTCCTCTCTCGTACTATCCTATTATCGCATTTTGACCTAAGGTTCAAAATATAGAGCTAGGTAACAAGACAGCTATTATTGTTACGTACAAACTAATGGAAATCGTTTGCAAAATTTCAACATAGCAACAGTGGAAAATATTCAGCACATTAATGTGCAGGCATGCTGCAATTCTATGCTCAGATATCAGAGTTAAACCTCCTGGTTGTACAGAGACCACTGCCCCGAACGGAGGAACTCCTGAGGATGACGTTGCTACCTTCGTCAACCTTTCACCAACTAGTTATCAGTATAAGACATTCACAGATTTTATGCCAGTATTTGCCGTTCGTACGAGAGGTTTATCCTTAAAGTCGTCTACGGTTATTTGAAGCTGATATTTTTCTGCTACGCTTACGTCTGCATTTACTCAGTTATTCCTACTCCACTGTCATACGGTTTGCGGGAATAAAGACCCACGGTTGCCTCCGTGTGGGCTCTGAAGTGTGCCGTTTTATCTTACGGGCCTATCCGCGATATGTAAGTAGGAGGAATGTGTGTTGGTTGACTACACGACACACACTGTATGCTCTCTGAACTCTGAAGCCCGTACTGTGTGTCTCAGGACAACACTGCAGCGCTTGTCTATCACGTCAGGCTTTCGCAGTCACTGAATCTGCAGGGAAGCAGGCTGCTGTCCTATCAACCGTATCTTGTTCGCAACGCACGCTCACGAGTATTGCTAAACTGGTATTCTGTAAGCTACTTCCTCAGTTGCTGAATTACACTTCCTGATTTCTTGCAATGAGTGTGTGTGCCACAGTTTTTCTCGTAGTCGCACTAGAAACCACTTCATCTGCATATTCCCAATATTTTAGCGAAAGTAACCGCTTCCAATCAGCGTTCTGCAATTGCTTAATCATATAACGTAATTGATGCCCTGTTTCTTTTACTGTCTTTCTTTGAACACAGTTGTAGCATGACCTGATACATGTACTTTTCCTTTTGTAATTATGGACATTGCTGGCAATTGTGTGTCATCTGTGAATTTAAGAAAACAATTCCAGATTCTGTTAAGGAAATCAGTGCAATTATTTTCAAAAATCTGTTATAAAAGCATTGTTATACGAATTGTTTCCTGTTTGGAAATTAAAGTTTATCAAATATTACGAATTACTAGAATCAGGAGATACGAACAATGTTATTGACACCGATCATTAACTACATTCGGAACTCAAAATATTCGTTTACTAATATCTAATCCAACAACAATAAACCTAAATATTGTAATTTTGGATGTAATAAGCCGATTTGATCCCACATAGTTTCAGGTATACCTAAAGTTTCTGAAATCAAAGGATTTACTACATCTTTTTAGTGTGTTAATCTGAAATTTATTTGTGTGAAACCGACAGTGAATAATTAAACGAAAATTGGTAGCAAACTTACAATTAATCTTAGCCTGAAGTCAGTCTGGGAGCCTGTGGTCTCTAGCTCGGAATCTCCAGTCTAGTTGTCAGTAGTAGATTCATTAAGAAATTTCATAAATTAGGTTGTGTCTATGCTGTTACAACAACCGGATTTTACAATAAAAGAAAAATTATAAATACAAAAAGAAGCATATATTTGATGAATTTACGACTATACCAAAATAACCCAAGATCGTTAAAAAACTGCAATAAGAAATTTCTACTTTATACACTGCTTGAGGAATGTTCATAGCCGGATGTATTGATTCATAGGTTAATGTGTTGACAGTTTATCACAACATAAAGGCGAGTTCTTGACAGCAATTTTTTTAGGGCGCAAAACTACTTAGGTCATTAGCGCCCAACACTGCCCATAGTAAAATCGAACCGGGGTTAGAACTTTAATAGCTGTCGCCATATTTGCACTAAGTATAAAAAGTAAAATTGTCAGCGGAATGCGGATCATCAACTAAAATATCAGACATTTCAAATGGTAAACAGATCATGATGGAGACGATTAAAAAACGGACATTGTACTAAAAGGTTGTACACAGTAAAATGTGCATCACAGTGCTCACATAAGGAGCAGGATCACCACGTAGTAAATACTGGTGGCTATAAGGGCAGTGGCCAATACGAAGCCGGGCCAGAACAATCTCCTCTCGGCGGGAGGGTCGAGATGACGTTGACCAAAGATCAGGCACAGGTTTAATGGCCCGCAATTTGTTCCCTGACAAGGATGACCAACGTAAAAAGCAACGGGACATGATACGCCGGGAGACGCCATAGCGAAGGTCATCAGAGGGAGTAGAAAAGGTAGATAGCCTAGGAAGGAGAACTGCCTTATTGGCAACCGTATCCGCAGACTCATTCAACAAAAAACTCCCACGTGGCCAGGGACCCACAGAAACGTCACAGTAGTTCCGCTCGCAGAAAGAGAGGTAAGGCAGTTGCGGATGCTTTGTACCAGGGGATGGACAGGATATAGCGTGCCAAGGCTCAAAAGAGCACTCAGAGTCGGTCAGCAATTTAACTGCCATGATTGCCATCGTAAAACCTTCTACAAGCATGTATGAAATCTGCCGTGGTAAATCACTGCAATCTCGTCAACTGATTCCGCGAAAGTACTAAAACTTTGCCAGCTACTGGTAAATTTGAATTACGTTCCTACTGCGTAAGAATCTAGTGTAACTTTGCACATGGCTGGATTAATTTGCGCCACGCACATTTTGTACGTTCTGCCTGGTACACCCCGCGTCGACTAGAAGACGGCATGTGCCAGCTCCACTGGAGCGCCGCGCCGCGCCGCCGCCACGGCTACGGCTGAGCGGCCGGTTTCTCCTCTCTGAGTCACGGGCCGAAGCGGAAAGTCGAAGTCTGCCGCCGCCGCCGCTGCTATCAGGGAAAACCTGAACGTGTGCGTTCGCGCCTTCAACAGAGCCGACGGCGTCTGTCTGCACCAGCATTTTACAGCATGCACTTGCCTCAAATATTAGCAACTACCTCTAAGAGAACCACCTATTGATCAATAGTCGACACGGATTCAGACAGCATCGTTCTTGTGAAACACAGCTAGCTCTTTATTCACATGTGATGAGTGCTATCGAAAAATCATGCCACATTCCGAATTTCTTGATTTCCGGAAGAATGACCTTACAAGCATCTTTTAATCAAATTGCGTGCTCATGGAGTATGTCCATAGCCGTCAGATTGGATTCGTAATTTCCTGTCAAACGACACAGTACATTATATTTGACGGAAAGAATTCGAATTGAGCAGAAGTGACATCTGGCTTTACCCAGGTATTATAAGGCGCCTACTGTTCCTGATCTTTAGAAACTACTAGCTAAATTCCCTCTGCTTCGCACGCGTAGACTGGATGGTCTGCATTAGTTTCCACTTCTCAACATAAATTAGCATAGATTTAGCTTTAAAAATGCTTTCCTAGTTAAGTATTTTGATACAACTTGTCACTCCCTATTGCACCACTGTTGGCATAATTCAAAACATCCCGAAACATTTTTTGAAAATTGTAACCATGGTTCCAAATCCAAATTTTCATATTTCTAGCATCAAAGTCTTAGTAGAACCAATAATAGATTTTTCCCTTATTTCACCCGCATAATCGTTGCATTTCCAAAAATATTGATACACGTTTTTAAAATTCCAATCAAAAATCTAAATCTGAATTTTTGTATTTCTGCAAAATTGCCTTAACAGCAACGTATTTTCAAAAAGCCGTTCATCTCTTATTTCACCCTCTCAGGGATGGGAATATCTATGAATCGCTGGTGCCTGCAGAGTAAAACATCTACAAATATCAACTTTCTATTGTCTGTAGAATCACTTTTCAGCGCCGTTTTCTTTTCAGAAACGGATCGAGAACGCGAAATTTCTTTCATGCGCTTTGGTATCTTTCTTGATAGTTTTACTCTTTAAACTGCAGTATGCACTTTTTTCTTTATTCGTACGCTTGCTGCAGAAAAACTGAGGAATGTGCATCACGTTTCGCTGTATATAACCTCTTTGCTATTATAGTGTCAAAAGTCATCGCTGGTCTTCAATGCGAATTTTATAACTACTGTATCATCCAACCTCTGATAGCTATCGACACGGAACTGCTAATTCAGTTGTCAGTATTCTAAGCAGTACAGTACCGTAGTCTTTCTAGTGTTTATACTGACATCATTGGTGTATTGCCAGTGCAGTTAATGCTCAGTTAATGTATGTCTGAGTCTCCCTGTGTGAGCATCTGTTGATCGTCGTATTCCTCCATAGTTTACGGATTTTTGTTCGCCACACCCACCCACCGCCACACACCGCGACCAAAACACCATAGTGCACACCGCGAACCTAAAGGCTACTCATGCATAACCGCCATTGGTCTCTTCGACGTTCACGGATGATACTGTTATTTACCGTTTAATGAAGTCAGCAGAAGATCTAAAGCAACTGCAAAATGGTATCTGCATGGTGCAAAAATCGGCAATTAACCCTGAATACTGAAAAATGTTAAGTCATCCATACGATCACTGATATAAATCCGTTGAACTTCATTTACACGATAAATCTACAAGCCGCAAATTCAGCGAAATACCTAGGAATAACAATCACGAGCAATTTAAACGGGAAAGAACGTACAAAGTATCGCAGCGAAGGCGTACCAAAGACTAGGTTTCAATGTTACAACATGATGCAACAGCTCTACTGAAACTTCACACTACAGTTGTGCGTCCTACTTCAAAGTACTGCTGCGCACTGTCGGATACTCGCCAAGGGGGATTGGTGGACGATTTAGAAAAAATTAAAAGGACATACTTTTGTAAAAGTAACTTTCACGGCCTGAAAAGTCAACATTACTAACACTTTACGCGGCCTTTGGGTTACAGTAATAAATTCATAAGACTGCCGCATAACAGCGCGGAAAAATTTAGTGAAATTTACAGTTTTGTATTATTGCGATGTAGGACCGAGTCCAGAAAATTCCCCTTGCTTTCATCCGAGGGCAATTTCATCTGGGATCGAGAGGTACAAGTATGTTATTTTGTAAATGATTTTCTATTTTATTTTCCATGGTAGGACGGCGATTTTTCTTTGTATTAAAATGCCAAGATCGCAATTTTTTACGACCGGTTTCGATACACTCAGGGTACCATCTGGTCACTTGTGTCCTATGCTATTTAGTGTAGGCGCTAGATACTAACGTGGTACCTCAATCTGAAGTTTTACAAATGATACGTCTGTCAAAAAACTTTAAATATTTAAAACTTTCTACATCATCTGTCATGTTGACAGAGCGCCTTCTTGATAACGAGCAAAGATTATATATATATATATATATATATATATATATATATATATATATATATATATATATATATATATATATATATATATAATTACACACAGTGCGGCGACACTCAGGCCTCTACGCTTACGGCAATTAGTTTAGAAAGTCACTACGAGTTTCAGTACTAGTGGGCAGGGTTAAGTTGATAATTTGCATCTGACGGGATGCGTGCTGAGTAATTCCGTGAAGGTGTGGTAATCGCTGTGACCCGAGTGGTCTAGGGGTCAGCGCAACAGACTAGAAAGCAGGAGAGCCGGGTTCCATTTCGCAGTTGTCACATTTCATGAATATGAGTAGATATTAAGTGAAGGATCGAAAGTGGTGTGTTCTTTCCGGCACATCTGAAATAACACCACATATATTTCTGTACTTCAGACATATCAGACATCCATGATCCCACTAACTAATTAATAGAATCCTAGCTACCCTAATCCAAGCATGTATGCGTTGTGTGTTCTCTCAAATATTTTATGAGCAGCTTCTCCGTAGGGGACCCTAAATAAAACGATAGTTTTCGTGTACTTTCATCGAGAATTATTAGTAACTGGAAGCTACTTTACCTTCACGATACTGGGAAATCAGATGTGAAGACGTGTCCCAAATTTGAATCTACTACACACATTTCATGAATATCTTTACTTGTTGCCAGCTGGCTTTTGCCTTGGGATTTTCTGACAGTTTGATTAGACGTTTCGCCCAGTACGAGCGACTGACATTGCCGAAGTTTCACCCTCCGGGAGCAATGGAATGTGAAACTCCCAGTGCTTGCCAATCGGAGCCTGATTTGGTTCTAGCGAAACGTCAGTTACAACATCAAACAAATGTCGTCCGAAAAAAAGGGGCAATTAAGCAAGCACTATGTGGAAGTGTTTCTTTTAGCTAGGTACATGTGTCATCGAATATTTAAAAAATTGTCGAATAATCACTGAAAGATGCGTACTGAATGCAAAAGTCATTTTACACTGATAGTAAAGAAAAAGCAATATGTAAAATATGTTAGGTATTTTGCGAGTGACCAACAGACATGTAGAACTTAGGACCGATTGAATATTCGGTTAGGCCGAAATTGGCTCTTAAACTTACCGATGAAGTCCGGCTGCGTTCTGGATGGATTCAGTCAACAATAACGCGTTACTGCGTAGGAGTGTCCTCCCGCGTAAAAAATGTGCATTTTTAGTTAAGCACAAAAGAATCTTACATTATAGTTATGTACTATGTATGTAACATTTTAACGTTATCAGTATTGTACGTAAAGAATATTTTTATGCTGTTTTATTTGTGTGTTTCCTTGAAAGTGAGGAGCTTTTTTAATAATATGGGTTTAGATAACATTGATCATGTGGTACACCTTTTCCTGTTCAGTTTGCGTAAATTTATACTGACTACACTCTTACTGTTAGTCGTAAGTGTGGCATTTTCGAATTACTTTCTGGAGCATTGGTTGAAGCTGCTATCTATTCACGAATTACAATAAGGAGACATGTGAAGTTTATCGATTACAAAAAACGGGAGTTACGATGTCAATATACAGCTAGCGCTCTGAAAAACAAAATCATGAAGGCTACTTATGGAAGCAAAAAATACTTTGTGCGTACTTTGTATTGTGGTAGTCGTGTTGAGGCTGACATTTCGTAGTATCTATTTGGCATGTTTGTTGTGTACCTGAAGACTAATGACTATCTCCAACAAGGTATGCAGGACTAGAATTTGTGGCAGCTGTACAATAGTCTCTTTAGAGGTGAACGAGACAGGGATCACCTTTAACTATCGAAATGTATGCGCGAAAAAGAAAGCTACCTCGCAAAGATTACAGGTGTACAAAACGACTTTTTTAAAAACAAAGTTCTTACAATGGTCATTTACATTTCCAGCCTACATGTTTTGAAGTATTTTCACTATTTACTTCGCCTTTCATGACGCTCATATTTATGGTAAACCTTTAAAAAATGTTGCAATGAGAATAGAATTCAATTTGGAAGTGCTTTTATTGCAAAGTACCGTCGATTTGTGTAAGCCTGTTCGCCTCCCATGTCATCTCATTCGGACTCATTAGGCTTACCAACACTCGAGAAAGCTTAGTATAGGAAGTGAAGAAAGTAATGATTTATGGTATAACGTACACAAGTTGTAAGTGAACTACCCAAGTTTCGGTCGAAACTAGAAGAGGAGCGAAATATTGCGTTACGGTTTCAGTTACAGACGATGTTTCGGTCAGACTGGGTGTGGACGCAAAAGAGCACGATCAGATGTCACTTTGCGTTGCGCAGCCTACTGAAAGATCCTTTTTAAATTGTAGTTTTAGGGCGCACAACTGAGGTCATTAGCGCCCAACACTGTCCATAGTAAAATCGAACCGGGGCTAGAACTTAAATGGCTTTCGGCATATTTGCACGATGTATAAAAAGAAACTCAGCAGAATGCTGAGCATCCGCTAAAGTATCAGACATTTGAAATGGTAAACAGATCATGACGGAGACTATTAAAAAACGGACATTGCACTAAAAGGTGGTATACAGTAAAAGGTTCATCACAGTGCTCACATAAGGGAGCAGGATGATCACGAAGTAAATACTGGTGGATATAACGGCAGTGGCCAATACGAAACAGGGCCACGACAATCTCGACGAGACGGTCGAGATTACGTTGACCGAAGATCAGGCACAGGTTTAATGGCCCGCAATTTGTTCCCTGACAAGAATGACCAACGTAAAAACCAACGGGAGTTCATACGCCTGGAGACACCAGCGCGAAGGTCATCAGAGCTAGTAGAAAAGGTAGACAGCCGAGGTAGAACTGCCTCCTTGGCAGCCGTATCCGCAGACTAATTTCCCCAACACTCCCACGTGGCCAGGGACCCACAGAAACGTTACAGTAGTACCGCTCGCTGAAAGAGGTAAGGCAATTGCGTATGATTGGTACCAGGGGATGGACAGGACATAGCGTGCGAAGGCTCAAATGAGCAAATGACTTATTAAGCGAGTTTCGCCGGACGTACTGGGTGGCTTGATATAATGCATACAGCTCAGCTGTAAAAATGAAACTCCACTGAAAGATCCTGAAGACGCTGATAATGGGCCGTATGAATAAAAAAGAGCACATGCTCCACAGAAGATTCTCAGAGCAAAAGAACGTTCTCTAAGTAAGTTCTCAATTTCGTATGAATAAAAACTTGAAAGCATATGCTCTGAGCAGGTAGTTCATTCTCGCTACCTCCCCTCCTACTTAAGTTCTCCGCGTGTCATGTCCGCCACAGATCAGCTGTCCAATCGTGTATTTCTTTAAACTAGCCCAATCAGGCAAATTATTAAGTGTACAAATATGGAGTAGGCATCGACGTGTTCAGACAGAATTGGACTGTGTTTAGATATTAGTTTGTTGTGAACGAGCATATTATTAAGACCAAATATGCACTTTTTACGAAAATGTATTCTGCTGGCGATACAAAGTTTTCGTCACGCGAGAAACTCGTTTGTTAATGAAGTAGGGCTAGCACAATTTGCGAACGATATAATAAGAATGCATCACATATTCATCTGTTACAACGTGGAATGCTGTAGGAGTGTTCTAACATGAGATAGGCCTTGTTAAATATGACACCCAATGGTTTGCTCATAAGCGTTAGGCCATATGATTTTGAACAAGAAACAGACTACTATGTATGTAATTAGTTAATTTTCCTGTCATATTTACTTCTAACATCACAGAAGTTACAATTACGAAGTCAGAAAACGCATCATAAATAGGCCAACCGGTTTGGATAGAAACAGTACTTCAGTAGGCCTACCTGGTATTGCTGCAATATTTATTTTGTGATAGAAACTGAAGTCCTGGGATACATTTTATTTGGATCTAACAGTATGAGGTCTATTAATAGACCCTATTTTAAAACTAATATTGTTTTGCTATGTGACTTTACAACTGTAAATATACACGCCAAACAAATGAGTAAACACGCAGCTGAATCCATTTGTGTTTAATTTTTATGTCGGTAATGAAAACAGCTCTTACATCACCCTCGTCACTGTATAAAATGCTGGAAGTGTCACGATTTTTCCGAAGGAAGATACTCGTCAACAAAATATTTTGTATTAACTTTATAGATTCCCCTCGTATTTCTTAAAGACTACATATAAAGGAACTTGCTTTTGCCTTCTAAGTAACAAAATTGTTGTCATTTTTATTATAAATCTCAGTAAAACGTAACCTTAATAGAAGTTACTCGGCACGGAGTATGCCATAGAGCTCACGCCAGAAATCTGAGAATGTTCTCCCGTCGTGAGAAACTTCTGTAGTTTTATTCATATGAAATTGGAGAATGTTCTCTGCTGTGAGCAACTTCTCCCACCCCGTTACTCACGCCGAGAACATACTCGGCTGAAGTATATTCTCCGACTCCCTTTATTCATGCGAATTCAGAGTATAAAGTAGATACTCCATGTTATTCATACGGCCCAATATACTGGCGACCGCAGAATTTCAGGCACTTCCGGTAGGTGTTTTGCGAGGGTAACGTTATTTCTCTTTAAGTGCAAGCGGCACGACCTGTCTTGTAGGCTGAGCCGCAGGCAGCGCAGCGATGCTGTATGCATTACATGCTGGCGTGACGGAGGCGGCGGCAGCGGCGTGAAACGCGACCGCTGGAGGCGGCGACGACAGACTACAGAGGCCGACAAGCAGACTCCTGCAGTCTGCGACCCGAGCGTGCTGCCGACAACGACACTAGTCTTACTGCGTTAAAGCTTTGCTTTGAGATTAGCGTGCGTGCAGCTCACTACACTGGGTATTAAGGGCCGGTTCGTCCATCTCGTTAATCTTTTCGTTAGTAAACGAGAAGATGCCTTTAACGTCTCGTCATGGGGTGCAGCCAAGACTGGAGGGCGTCATCTCTCTAGGGAAACTGGCCTCAGTATTCCAGGCCGAAATCACTGCCATCAGGGCGTGTGTCGAGGAGAATTTGCGTAGATGCTACAAACATCGTAGCATCTATATCTATTCAGAGAGCTAGGCAGCCCTGAGATCACTGGCAGCTCCTGCAACAAGGTCTAAAATTCTTGCAGAATGTCACAGGGTTTTAGTGGAGCTAGGGAAAAGCAACAGAGTAAACCTATTGTGGGTCCCTGGCCACTCGGGGATCAGTGGCAACGAACATGCCGACAGATTAGCCAGGATGGGAGCAGAGACTCCATTTATTGGACCGGAACCTGTCCTGACAATCACCAAGGCAATGATCAAATTGGAGCTACTTAACTGGCTCAGAAGACAGCACGTAGAATATTGGACCAAAGTCCATCAAAAACATGGCAAGGTAATTATGCCAAAGCCATGTTTTAAAAGAAGCTCTGCAATCCTGGGTCTCAACAGGAGAGAGAGATTAGACTCATGGTTGGATTGCTGACAGGCCATGGGAATTTCAAAAGACACCTACATACAATGGGAATAACAGAAGAGGACCCTAAAAGTAGGATCTGTGATGATGATGAAACTGCATCACATCTGATTTTCGAATGCATTGCATTGGAGAGTAAAACGCACAGAACATTTGGGACAACCAGACCCGAAGAAATTGTGTCTAATAAAGAACTGATAAAGGGACTCCTTGCACTGTTCAAGGGCATTGATTGGCTTTACTAGTCATACAGGGAGCGATACCGCACAATAAACTTAGTTTCGGTGCGGGCAGTGGCGGGTTGGACCAACACTGTTTCGGCTTCCCTGAAAAAATCAAATCAACGTCTCGTTAAATGTGATCGTTAAGTGCACTGCGTTTGTCATTGCCACTTACACCTCTCGTTTGCTAACCTGGAGGAAACGAGAAGGTAAGATATATTTCGAATAGGTTGGCAATAGAAACAAATGAAAGTGCAGTCTGAATAAACAGGTGTTCCCATATTTGTCTATCAGCGAAGAGGTTAGTAGACTTATTTGGTGCAATGGCAAACAAACGTGAAAGAAGCTCAAATTTTACAAGAAATTTGTGCGAGAGTCTTGTGTCTTTAATAGGGAAATATGACACTGGAATGTAAAAAAAACGACGCTACGACATGGAACGAAAAGGAACCTTGCGGCAAATGAATTCAATGCTGTCCATGGAACGTGTAGGACAGCGAAAGTGCTTAGGGCCTAGTACGATAATATACTGCCAAGTACATAGTACGTTAGTGCAGGTTAATTTTTACGACGCTTCTCGCCGGGCTGCAGTGGTTATGTTGGCACCAATAGTAATGATAGCAACTCATAAATGTTTTTTCGTGACAACTGAAATTAAAACGAAAATTATTTTTTCTGAACGGACAAGGGTACATACAAGAAGAACCTGTCGGTCATAGAGCAGGTACAGTATTAAATTTGCTGCGAGTGAAACGAGCAGCAATAACATTTACTCTGCAGCTCGTGAAAAATATTAACGCAGTTTTACACTTCATTGTTCATCTGTTGCCAACATAAGCATTGGACGAAAGGCGTCGTAAAATTTTAGCTTAGCGCAAGCAATAAATTGCACGTAGGCGAAAGCGCACTGTTCCTATAGATCGGAGGAAGAAATCACATTTTAGGCCTTACACTAGGTGCAACAAGCATAAGTAAATACTGAATAAGTTTGCACACATAGATGTGTTTTTATCACAACAGATAGGCTAACTTACAAAATTCATAACTATGTTCGTCTCTTCAAATGGCCGTGTAGTTTTTCATGCAACGTTTCGAAAGTGGCTTTTCGAAGACGAAATTGCGTAACAAATTCTGCATCATCCCAACATTCAAAATGATTTGGACGAACATAAATACGTCTAGGACGCCTTATAGGGCTAATGTCCTCGATCATCCATAATATTGACGTAGTAATTGTCAACGAAAACTCCAATTAAAATACTTTACTGCCTAGGTGGTATAGCGCCGCCTGAGATTAGAAAAGAAGTCATAACCAGAATGGAAGGAACAAAGGCATTGGCATCACATCCCCTTTTTGGTTACCAGCCTGCCCATAGACAAATCGAGGTAAAGCTTCCTACGTGCAACGACGGAGCTCTACGAATTGCCCCAGCTGACCAGGCTGGAGATGTGGAGAGCAAAGAGCGGGAACCTGGTGGCTGAAAGACCCATAGGAAGCGCTACGAGGACTGGATGACTTAAGTCCCTCAATAGACTGCGGACCAACGTAGCAAGAACCGAACTCAACATTAGAAAATGGGGCTCTCTGAAACATGTCATGTGCGAGCGTGGAAAATAAACCAGCGAGCATCTGCTACAGTGTGAGCTTTGTCCAGTCTGCTGTACCGTGCAGGATCTAACTGGTGCTAACCGTGATGCGTGTGATGTAGTCAGATTTTGGGCTAGCAGTCTAATCCTGGGGAAAGAACTTTTGTACTGTTAAAATTGGACTTTTAAATATGTGATACTAATGGTTAATATGTATATTGCCTAATTTTTATTTTTGTATGTGTTTAAGCTATGTTTGGCGTCATGTATAAGATGCTTCTGACACGAATAAATAAACCTTAAAAATACAGTAATTTATACATTTTTAATTTCAGTACTATTAAAGAACCACATTTAACAATTAAAGTCTTAGATTTTCAAAGTTTGTTAAACATTTTTCATTTCATAATATTTTACACATTCTTACGTTTAATTTGAAACTTCAGTAGATATTCCGTTAACGTCCTTGATACTTGGCGTACAAAGTGTTACGCTTAGTTGAATATTTGAGTCCATGTGTCAGTCAACCTTTTCAAGTGTAGGGCTACATTTTTAATAAAAACTCAATACAATGATTCGCAGAGTAAGTAGAAACAAGAGGTTTTTATTCAAAGTACACCATTAAGGAATATAGGGTTATTTCACTTGAGAAATTAGGCACTAATAGTTTCTGGAATCTGCTAAACTTTGGTCATTAAAAATTTTTATGATATTACTTTAATTTCAAAAGCTGCCCTGCTAACGTCAAAAATATTTGACGTTGAAAAAAATATTCACTAGTTCAATGTTGTACAACAAATGTTTTTAAAAGTTGAAAACCGTCCATTGTAATCAACCCGCAAAGTGGCGATCTTAGTCGTAAAATATCCCGTCTATGCAGTATAAAAACGCAAAAGTTCGTAATTCGTTCTTTAAGCTTAAGTGCAACGGAACTAGGTAGCCAGCAGCGCCCTTGCCGAAGCTCTTTAACTGAAGATTACGCGAATTTTCTAGTTTTAATGGACTGCAAACAATGTTACTTTCTGAATTATCGTTATTTTGACTTTAAACTTAAATTATTATAGTCAGATCAATGCACTGAGGTGGCAAAAGTTATGCGAGAGCGATATGCCCGGATACAGATAGCGGCGCATTGGTATTTTACCCCATAAAGCAACGGGACAAATCGTGAATGCCAAGCTTAACAGCAATTTCTTCGCAAGTTTCTCCTGTCTTTCATAATTTAAATATATTTCCTCATTTTTAACTGACGACATGTAAATTATCATTAAGTGAACTAATTTCTATGTAATTCTCTTTTCTACTTAAAGATTAATGTAATTTTCACTGTAAGTAGAATATGTTCCGCCCATTAACTATGAGAAGAGGCTGGGTTTCACCGAGCATTCATTAAGTAATTCGCGTTGTTCCATGTCTGGCTGGGCTGCCCACGCTGTAACAAGGCAACCTCCACGCTGTAACAAGGCAACCTCCACGCTGTAACAAGGCAACCTCCACGCTGTAACAAGGCAACCTCCACGCTGTAACAAGGCAACCTCCACGCTGTAACAAGGCAACCTCCACGCTGTAACAAGGCAACCTCCACGCTGTAACAAGGCAACCTCCACGCTGTAACAAGGCAACCTCCACGCTGTAACAAGGCAACCTCCACGCTGTAACAAGGCAACCTCCACGCTGTAACAAGGCAACCTCCACGCTGTAACAAGGCAACCTCCACGCTGTAACAAGGCAACCTCCACGCTGTAACAAGGCAACCTCCACGATGTAACAAGGCAACCTCCACGATGTAACAAGGCAACCTCCACGATGTAACAAGGCAACCTCCACGATGTAACAAGGCAACCTCCCCATCGCGCTACCCCCCCCCCCCTCTCTTAGGTCTAGTTTTAAGTTGGTGACGAATAGACCGTGAAAACTAAACACTTTTAAGTCGAGGAAACTGGAAGCAGTTGTGGAACTATGCAGTAAATAAGCAATATAAAAACTAAACGGTCCGTGCGAAAAAAGGCAACGTCAAGCACGTCCTGAGCATAGGTGCTGCGTGGTTCTGTAACCAGCACGAGGAGCTGTAGAGTTGAAGGTTCATGGTTCAAGCCTTCCCTTGGACGAAAGTAATTTTATTTTCGCAAAACTGTGGCCTGTCCGTCCGTTCATTAACGTTTATGTTCGCTGTAATGTATTGTGTTTTGCGATCGCACCGCAAAACCGCGCGATTAACAGACGAAAAGAAGCACCTAAAACATTTGATCGACAGGTGATAGGTCAATCGATTCCTTCACAGGAAAACACCTCTGACGTAATTCTATACGGCACTGGTGATGGTATCTGCGTCATATGACAAATCTCTTGTCCCAACTGACTTGTACGCTTGGCGATTTAGGTTTTGTTGTGGATGTCAATCACTCCCAAAAAAGTGATAAAAACATGAGTCAAACTGCAACAAATGAATGCAAGTTTGTCACGGTTTTCCGTGTGGTCGAAAACTTGACGTTTTCGGGTGTTTAGATGTTTGTTTACACGTAGCGTCCCCATACTACAACGCAGTTATATCGGACGGACGGATAATTTTCTGAAAATGACGAAATTACATTTTCTGTGGCAAGACTCGAACCAAGGACCTCTCACTCCAAAGCTTACGCTAGCCACATGACAGCACTTGTGTGTGCTAACAAGCTTCTCTACGTTGCTTATCTTTCACATGCACTGCTCAGTCTTTATATTTTATTTTTTCATAGTTCTACACAACTATGGCCTTGCGCGAGTGAGCCGCGACGCGGCGGGCGACGGGGACAACTGCGAGCAGTCGCAACGGCTTCAGTCGTCTACCGCTTCCAAGGAGCAACGGGGTGACACGTCTGTGTCTAATGAAATAAATCGCAATTTGCGATCAGTTATGGCTTTACTGTACTATGTTTAGATGGAATGCCCAAGTGCTGCGAATGAAGATTTGTGCCCGGCCGGGATTCGAACCCGGGATCTCCTGCTTACTAGGTAGACGCGTTGATCACTCCGCCACTGAGGACACTGACCAGCTCGGCTGCAGAGTTTGTTCTCGGTGATGCGGGAATACAGTATTGTGGCTGCGAGCATTACAGAACAAATAGGCTGTGATAATAGGAAGAGAGGTTGGCGAATGGAGATTTGTATGTGGCGGGAGACGTGCAGGGAAGAGTCCTCTGCAGTCGGGCTGATCACCGTGTCGTCGGTGGCGGAGTGGTCAACGCGTCTGCCTAGTTAGCAGGAGATCCCGGGTTCGAATCCCGGCCGGGCACAAATCTTCATTCGCATCAGTTGGGTATTCCAACTAAACCTAGTACTGTGAAGCCATAACTGATCGCAAATTGCGATTTCATTAGATGAACTCTGTAAAGTCGTCAAAAAATATGTAAGTACGTCTGTGTCTACTTTATACTGTAATGAATTTTGTGTGGAAGTGGAAAAGTTAATCCTTACTGAAAATAATTATAAATTATACTACATGGAAATCAATAAATTAACTTTGTTAGTGCGCAATGGTGAGCTGTCTACCATACGGCAAGAACAACAATCTAGAAAATTTCGCAATCTGACTGCAACAACAAAACATAAGGGCAAAATACTCTTGAGCTGACAAACTAGGCTAACAAGTAGTGCACAAATGGTGCAAAGTTCTGTACTTTACAGTTTTGGCCCTGCTCTCCGAGATAGTTAAAAATGAACATTTAGCGATTATGCCCAAACAATTTAATAGTCACCCTCAGTGTAATATTTGTGTTCGACGTTTTGTATAGACTTGTCCAAAATACTTAAATGTAAAACGCTATTAAAGCGAAACTAACCAATGACATGTAGCAAAACCATGGTGTAGCAAGTTTTAACAGTAGCAAAAATATTACGAAAAATATTTTCTCGTCAACATCTGGGGAATGTCAATCTAGTTTGTACTGTACAAAATTAGCTGGTCTCACACGCGAGCAGATATGAAACGGTCCTGATAGCACTTATTAAGAAAGCATCTCAAAACAAATGTAATCAAACAAATCTTACTTTTCTTTTAATCACGGAAGACCGACACCTCACTTCGCAGAAATTCACATTCTTCACTTCATATTGGTTTCCTACAATGCACTCAATTATAGCCAAGTTACAATTACCTATCAAAAATAAACCAACTAAATAAGTCCACGTTCAACAAAATTTCAAGATTAGTAATAAGCGAATTCGACACAGGTAAAATCAAAGAAACGAAGAATGTGCGTAATATAGCAAAGTCGTGTAATGAGGCAGATTCTAAACCGGGAATGTGACCCTAGCTACAGAAAAGGTATAATTATAAATGTCAAAAGTTAATTGGCGTTAATTATTTTGTAATTTTTCTTATACTGCAAGAATACTAGTAACAATGTACCTAACAAAGATGAGTTAATGTTCACAAATCAACCGAGGGGGGTGCCAAAATTCATACTGAATGAAAAGGAAAACTAAATGAAATAAGCACAATTCGCGCAGTGCCGAAAACATTAAAAATGATTTACCAAAAAATTAATACCATAATGATGGATGCCACGGACTGCTTCAGCCGCGAGCTCCAATGCGTCCGACCGCGCCTAGCTCCAGATCCCCACCACCACTACTGCCCGGAAACCGAGGCAAACCCACTGCCTACTGGCCGCCAAAGATAATCTTAACGAAACAGAACAAAGATGACTACGTTGTTGCCAACTTATACAGCATAAATTTAAGATAAATTTCCATTCTGTGCCACCTTACAAACTTAATACTATATTTCGTTTCGTAACTAAGAAAAATTACGAGATCGCATAACTGATGACGTACTGAACTAAATTGGAAAGAAAAGGAATTTCTGGCATACACTGACTAAAAGAAAGGATCGACTGGCAGGAGATTTCGATATTAAGGAATCATGAATTTAGCATTGGAGGGAAGTATGAGGTGGTAAAAATCGCAGAAGGAGACCAAGCGACGAACACAGTAAGCGCATTAAAATGGCTGTAGGTTGCCGTACTTATGAAGAGGCTTGCTGAGGATAGAATGGGGTGGAAAGCTGCATCAAACCAGCCTCCTGAAGACCACAAGAGCAACAAGCCTGAAATTTACCATTATATTTAGCTTGTCACACAGTAAACATTACTCCACGAAATTTTGAAGCGGTTTTATGCCATTTGTAAAAACGGGGCTTCTTTTTACAAACCACATATTATGCAATACTTGCGGAAATATATAAGTGAATTAGTGCATGAAATACGCCCAAAATGCATTGCCTAGAATTTAAAATGTGTTAATTGCACAGCTTTTTTTAGACATTGCGAGTATTAGAAGCCTTACCAAAGAAAACGATTTTTAAATATCTTAACGTTACATTTCTTGTCAGTGTAAATTCAGAAACTTTTGTTGCTAATACGTACACACGGTCGCACTACATAAGAAATGTATATTAATTTACGATGATAAATGATTAAAGAATAATTCTCGGTGTTAACCGTGGACGTTAATTAAATTTATTTCGCTTTCGATGCCAAACTACGAATCACACTGCGTATGCAACCCGCGAAACACCGGTGTACATCAGGAAGTCTACTTTGGAGACAATCGCCACTCCAGAGTTTGCACGGCAATAGAACATTTGTGCAAGACTGCTAGTGAGATATGGTGTCAAATTCAGACCAGAAAATACGGGGAGCCTACTTAAAACTCATTTATATGCTAATTAGTTTTCATAAAACCGTCTTTAAGGTAAACACTTAAGATTTCATGAAGGTAAAGCTCTGTGCGAAGTGACAAAAACCGCATAACTTAGCATGATAGTACAATTTACTATTTTCCCAAATATTACTAAATTGTCTTTCAGGACTACATACATAGCGAAGCTATCCTGCTTGCGTCAAAACCTAGAAATTATAAAGTACAGCTTACGACAGTAGAATATTTTAGTCTTTTCGATACCACCCAGGACATTATGTACTTTCAGTAAAAAATGCTTTTACGTTACTCTGCAGTTTCGTTATCGTCAAGTGAATCAGCATGCCTTATCACGCCTGAGATCTACTCTAAAGAAATTATGTAAAGTGGAATCATCGACATGCTATGTTAAGACCCCTTATAGTTTTTCCAACTCTTCTGGACAGTCCCTTGACAGCCTTTTATCAGACCCAGTCCTCTTTCGGATTTTACAGTTTTCATTTACAATAAATGCCTTTCAGTTCCAGAGCAGCTTCCTGTGTCCAAGACATGCTGTCACTGTTTCCCTCTTTTGCAACAGCAGTCTGGGGGAAGGAAGCTGCGTTATCTGTTCGTTTGTATCTTGCGTACGAAACACTTCAAGGAAGTACGTCTACATCCGTGTAACTTTGCTGTGCACAGATAAGAAAAACTCTGCCAAAACTGATCTTTGTACTATACACTTTTAGCATACTATTTTATTGCATTTAGCCTGCATCTGCACATATTTCGACGATTAATAGGAAGTTACAAACACCGTCAAGCCTGGGCAGGTGAAACTGTTCCGAACTCCACGTCCTAAAATTACGCATCAAAATTGTAAATAACTTAAATAGTTCGTTAAATATTCGTTTTTATGGCCCTCGTGAAGATGTGGGAACAAAAAAATTGCTATTTCATACAGAAGTATACTGGCTTTTAAAAGAAAGCCTGTTGAATACGTATTTTATAAACAGGATAGATGCCAAGATAGCATTGCTTTATTTTATTCAAGACGACTGGATTTCACATTGTCATATGGTCTTGATGACAAAGAACTGTTTATAACAATGCTCCACATGAAATTTGGTAGGTGTACTGGTTGATATTTACGTATAAAATTGTGCGCTGGTGGGTAGTCAGAAATGAAATAGGTGGCTGGTCGAAATTAAGACAGTGAAATATACATAAAATAATTACAACCATAGTGGACATGTCTGGTTGAGCACGTACCTGAGTTTTATGTAGGTGCTTGAACAGACACTATGGTGGTAATTTTACGTATATTTCACTGTCTTAATTTCGACCAGCCATCTATTTTATTTCTGACTACCCACCAGCGCACAATTTTATACGTAAATAACCAGTACACCTACCAAATTTCATGTGGAGCATTGTAATAAGCAGTTCTCTGTCAAGACCGGATGACACCATAGTGTCGAATCCAGTCTTGAATAAAGCAATGCTATCTTGGCATCTATCCTTTCATTTCGATGTTTGCTAGATTACCGGTATTTGAGTTCTTTTTACAGACAGTCTGCATGGTGCAAAAAAGACGTAAATTACAGCTTTTAATTAAGTTTTGAACGGTGAAAGTATTATCGAGAATGTTATTTGACAATTTACGTGAATACAACAGAAAGGTGATTGTTACTCGATTAGCGATATTGTTTGTAGTTATATTACAGTAGGAATAAGCTAATGTTTTAGACTGGCGCCTGAAGAATTCGCGGTAAGCCGAAACCGACTGGTAAATTAAGTTTTATAACAAAGTGCTTTCGATTCAATATACTCTACAAGGAAGCAAGGAGGACTCAGTGAAAATTATCTTTTGCCTTTGTTTTAATCTTGTCTGGGTTAGATAGTAACAGCTACGTCTCTGTACTCCTTAACTGAGCACGTCACATGGAATTAATCTGTGCTGTTTCCTAAAATATTTACTATTTCTCCTGGAACACCATGTAGATTTGGACGAGACTAATTGGCAATGGAGCAGAGAATTACCACACTTGTGAGAAGATTAACCATTTTCTTCTTTGATAATTTGTTTTCTGATTTCCAGCCGCGCCATGTGGTTCACTGTCCAAGACGTTTCGGCCGAGATCTCTTCGGCCACTGTCAAGTGGTTGACTGTCTAGTGATTGCTGCTGTCGTCCTTACATAGCTGCACTGTGGGCTGTGACGTCACTGGTACTCCGCGACATGACCGTAAAAGGCACTGTTTTGGTCGCGTGCCTGCCGCGCCCGCTTCAACCTTCCGGTTCGCCGGGTTCCAAGCGGTAGTCAGCTGCTAGCCGCCGTCTCTAGTAAAAGTACTGTCAGCTATTTTTATCTCAATAGCCTCTTATTACACTATCCCAGGAACTGTTCATTCTATTAATTATGGACGTCCACTCAAACTTAATATTATGTCTGTTTTTAAGTACATGTCCACAATTTCTGACTTCGGGACAACGTAAACGATAACGTGTCCACAAAGCGTTCAATAGTGCGCACTGTTTGTCCTATGTGAAATTGGACACAACCATAAGGTATTTTACATATTCCCGGTGTTAGTTAATACCTTTTAAGGATGATGTAAGGCCGACCTTTTTTGAGGCCTGGCGACCGAGTCGATCTTTTGTCTTAAAGAGTCGGCTAATCTTTCCAATGAGCCGCAAAACGGCAAAAACTCAAGTTTCTTTGACAAGGAGAGGACGCCTACTCATCGCCAAATTCGTTTAAATTTTGTGGTACATGTAGGGCGTGGCGAGAAACCAAACTGCTGCAAGTCTGAACTCCCGATGGCCAAGCGTTTAGGAAATAGAAGTTTGATACGGACCTTTCACCATCTGCATCTTAACGCATTGCCAGGGAGCAAAAAATATTTGCAGCCGGGCGGAATCGAACCCGTGAGCCTTTCAATAAAAATCCGATATCTTACTGCTGAGCTAAACACCGCAGTGACAGTTTATAAGGTGCATCTGGTGATAGATTCGTATCAAACTTCCTTTCATTTTCTCAATGCTTGGCCGTCTGGAGTTCCCACTGGGGGCACTTTCGTGTCACACCACGCCATACATGTACCATAAATCTGGACAAATTCGGCGATGACGAGTAGGCGTCCTCCCTTGCGAGTCCTCAGGGGTCTTGTGCTTTTGTGTATTCTGGAAGATATCTCTAGTAATCTCGGTTTTACAAAGAGTATTCTGCGGTATTGGCCCCTACTTAGCTTGCATTTATCGCTAATCTTTAATTCAGCGCAAAGTTCCTAGTGATTGGAAAAAGCGCAGGTGACACCCGTTTATAAGAAAGGAAAGAACTGACCCACACAATTACAGGCCAATATCTTTGACATCAGTTTCCTGTAGAATTTTGGAGCATATTCTCAGTTCGAATATAGTAACTTTCCTTGAAACGGAAAAGCTTTCTGTGAATCATCACGGGTTAGGAAACATCGTTCATGTGAAACTCAGCTTGCCCTTTTCTCACATGACATCTTGCGAGCCATGGATGAAGGGCAACAGGCGGATTGTGTGTCTCTCGACTTCAAAAAGGCGTTCGACGCGGTGCCACACTGCAGACTGCTAACGAAGATACGAGCTTATGGAATAGGTTCACAGATTTGTGACTGGCTGGAAGGCTTCCTAAGTAATAGAACGCAGTACATTGATCTCGAAGGCGAGTGTTCATCAGAGACGACTATCGTCAGGCGTGGCCCAGGGGAGTGATAGGACCGCTATTATTTTCTATCTATATAAATGATCTGATGGACAGAGTAACTTGTAATTTACGGCTGTTTGCTGATGATGCTGTGGTGTATGGAAGGGTGTCGTCTTTGTAAAAGTATACAGGTTGACTTAGCCAAAATTTCTAATTGGTGCGAAAAATAGCAGCTAGCTCTCAATGTAGAAAAATGTATGGTGATGCGCATGAGTAGAAAAAGAATCCCATAATGTTCGAATACAGCATTAGTAGTGAGCTTCTTGATGCTGTCGCGTCGTTCAAATATCTAGGCGTAACATTGCAGAGCGATATGAAATGGAACGAGCATGTAAGGACAGTTGTGAGTAAGGCGGACAGCAGACTTCGGTTTATTGGGAAAAATTTGAGAAGATGTACATCTGTAAAGGACACCGCATATAGAATGCTTGCACGACCACATATTGAGTATTTCCCAAGTGTTTGGGACCCGCAGAAGATCAGTTTAAAAGAGGGGGTTCAGAGGCGAGCAGCTAGATTTGTTACCGGAAGGTTCGACCAATGCGCGAGTGTCACGGAAATGCTCCGGCAGTTGGGGATCGCTGGAAGAAAGACTACGTTGTTTTCGTGAAATTATGTTGAGGAAATTTAGAGGGCCGGAATTTGAAGCTGAGTGTAGTACGAACTTGTTGCCGCCTACTTACATTTCGCGTAAAGATCACAAAGACAAGATAAGAGAAATTAGGGCTCGTACGGAGGCATATAGGCATTCTTTTTTTCCTCGTTCAATTTGGGAGTGGAATAGGAAAGGAAATGCCTAGTAGTGGTACAGTGTACTCTCCACCACGTAGCTTATGGTTGTTTGCGGAATATGTAGGTGTAGGTGCAATCTGACGGTTGCTATAGCTGTTGTCCCTAAAAACTTTTCGTAGGTTGCTCACTTCCTTGCGCAGATTTGCAGTATGACTCAGTTCGGTGCACCAAGGAACTTAAAACAGTTTTTTCTGCTATGGATAAGATTTCAGCAGAAATGTCGTGGATAGCGACGCGGATGGGAACGCGAGAAAATTTTATCAACTTAAGTCGTCGCGAAACAACGCATTCAAACATTTTTCCCTTTGTTCGCAAATAAAGGCTAATTACTTGCTCCTGTGTAAAAAAAAGTGTGCCCGCATTGAGTTAACAGTTGAGAACAGCCGACAGCTGTACAATTTGGTGCTGGCCTTTAAAATGACCACTTGAGAAGGACGAGACTAAGTACGGAAACAACAGGCCAGGCAGTGGAGACCAGTCTTGACTAATCAATTGTCGATGGTGTAACGGGGCCGTGCAGAACGGATCAGGCAGTGTTGACGGCCACGGCAGGTCCTCCAGATACGGCTCCTGGACCGCGCGCTGCCCCCGTTTGGAGGCGGACGGCGTCCTTGCGGCGTGAATCACAGCCGTGACTCACTGGCACCGCCGCTGCCGCCGCCGGCTGGACCGTTCCCCGGTGACCACGCCGAAGACAAAACAGGCTGTCCGAAAGCAGGGCCGCTGCGCAACACCTCGCCGACGCCCCCATTTCTGACACCTCGCGCATTTTGGCCCGGTTTAGGTTACGATAGTAACA
This sequence comes from Locusta migratoria, assembly GCA_026315105.1. Lineage (NCBI taxonomy): Eukaryota > Metazoa > Arthropoda > Insecta > Orthoptera > Acrididae > Locusta > Locusta migratoria. The sequence continues at coordinate 31,613,136 of CM048750.1, read as the reverse complement.
CTAAGTGCGCATCGGTTGCACAGTGGTAGAGTGCCAGACTACAAATCCAAAGGACGCGGGTTCCATCCCCGACAGGTCCTATGATTTTCATCCATTTTTATCCATGCCCTTAGACTCGAATAATTGCTCTTCGGTTTTCGTACAAATTTTAACTCTTCGCTCTAGATTTTACCTCTGCTACGTTCAAAATTTGAAATATCTTTTGACATTGTTCACTGGAATACTCTCCAAATCTACAAATGCTAAAAACTTAACTTTTAACATTAGTTGTAATGCCAGTATTGCCTCGTGCATTCCTACATTTCTCCTAAATCCAAACTGGTGTTTCCCCAAGGTCGGATTCCACCAGTGTTCCATTCGTCCGTAAATAATTCGTGTTACTATTTTGCAACCATGTTTAATTAAACTGATAGTTCCGTAATTTTGAAACCTGTCTGCACTTGATTTCTTTGTGTGCCTCGGTTGCACGGTGGTAGTGCCAGACTACAAATCCAAAGAACGCCGGTTCCATCCCCGCCAAGTCCTAAGATTTTTGTCACTTTCCACTTCTTTCACCTCTGACAGTATTGCTCATGTGAAAAATACCGAGTAGCACCGTGGTTCGGAACGCACGTTAAACTGTTGGTCCTCTTATAACTTGCTGGGTATGTCAGTCCGAAGGTCGGAGGAAAGCAACGGTATACCACCTGCAAACAGAATCATGCCTAGTAAAGCACTGTGGTGTTCAAACCAATCTTCGGATTGTTGATTACCTTTTTTAGTAACACGAAGTGGGCCTTTGCGATCGTCTTGACAGCTCTAAATTTAAATGAAAATAACGGCTTAACCATGCATCTGACACGAAAGTTTAATAACCGAATGTGTAGAGGAGAAAATTCCCTACAACTTTGGTGTGGTATGTTTTTTTCATATCTCGTATTTCAAAGATATTTGCAAAAATAACGGCCATTTTGGGATGTATGTGTCCGTAACGTGTTTCCTGTTCTTCAGACGAACCGTTCAACCGATCAGCACCAAATTTTTCCAGACATGATTGTAGGCCTCCAGAGACCAGAACCTCCCTTTTTCAAAGCTATCGGACAAAAAATACGGTAGTAATATCAAAAAGCCGTTTGTAATTTAATTGCAAACGAACCCTTCATCTGGCACGGAAATTTAATAACCTAATTGGCAGAGGAGAAAATTCTCTACAACTTAGCTCCCTTATGTTTTTTCTTCATATTTCGTATCGTTTCAGACATATTTGCAAAAATAACGGAGATTGGACACCCTCCATTGAATTAACGAAAACCAGCCGTTCGGAGATGTTACGTGACATTCCTCGCCCAGAACTATCTGGCATACGTCATCTTGCGTTGCGTATTTGATGATTTTCTTATTGTAACTTACACGTTGTCATTTCAAAGCAATGGCGCACTGAATAATTATCAAAAACGTTTTTCTTCGTACGATAATTGATTATCTAGTGTCTACAAATGCCATATTAGCATCATTTAACAACGGCTATCAATAGTATGACAAAGGACTCATCTTTTGAGTGATGGCCGTAGCGTAGTGGGCAAGGCGTTGGATTATGACGCTAAAGATCGGTGGTTCGGAACCCACCACTACTTTTCCTAAAAGGGTTAGAGACGGTTATTTTTTATTATTTAGATTTTGGTCCAAAAAGTTCGCAAAAACTTATAAAACTACATATCTAAAGTGGGCCGTAAAACAGTGCGATTTTTTACTCTAGTGTGAATGCCATCAAACGTAACAGACGCGCTAATCGAATGTACGGCACTAGCGCTACGCCACACCGCCAGTCGCCTTGACTCCGCGAAACCTGCGTCAGGGTCGCGACCACAGCTCGCCTGTGCCCCTTTTACCGATCACAGCTGGCATGATATATTTTCCACTTGGCCCACGAAACTATTTTTAGGGACACGCGACCACATGTTGGCATGCACAAAAAATTTTCTACCAATGTCCGTCACAATATGGTTGATTTTAACATGACGCGTTTCGATACATCAGATCTGTGGCACAAGTAATATTACATTTCGGATGTTTACAGATTGAAATCACTGCTCAAGGAGAACAAACGTTACAAGCAAAATATACATACAATTGTTTTGAAAACGATTGGAGAAATTTCATTTTAGTGGGGATACGTAACCCAAAGCATAATTACGAATGTGGACGTTAACTGAAGAACTTCGGCTAGATCCACGTGCAAACTGTGGTGAGAAGGGGAGGGGACAGCGTAGCAGGTAAAGAAGGCACAGTAGCCGCCAGGTGGCGCAGGCTCACAAAAGTTGTTTGAGTAAAATAATTACAACAGCGTGTTTGCCCTCAGTACTGCTTGATGACACAGAAGCTATGAAAACGTGGCTGCGAGATGTGTAAAGTCATATGAGAAATATCGGGTACCTCTCAGTATAACTACGTTAAATATACAAATAACATTGGGCGTACGAGAGGGGGAGTGGGAGGGGAGAAGGATGGGATTGGCTGTGGCCAAATACCCCCACATCCCCATATTTTCCCTGCTTTATCCTCTTAATTTTGGAGACAATGTAGGAACTACATATTTTATCCGTGTATGTAATTGTATCACTGACGTAGCGATAGTTATCTGACATTGCTTAGGGTCATCTAATAATCCGTTACAGTGTTGACGTGGAATTTAAGGTGAGCAGCCATGTGACTCACGTCACAGCGAGCTAACGTGCTGTGCTTTGTTACTTTTGAGTGGACTGTGACGTATTTGGCCACGCTAAATCCCATTCTCCCCTCCCACTCCCCCCTTTTTATGCCCAATTCTATTAGTATGTTTAACGTACATACGCAGGTACCTAATTTTCTCGCGACTTACATCTTGTATCCAAGTTTTCATAGCTCCTACGTCGGCAAGCAGTACAGATAGCGCAAGATCTTATTGTCATTACTTTAATAAAACATTTTTAAGCCTTCGCCATCTCGCGGCTACTGGGCCTTCTATACATCTTACTCCGTTCCCCCTTCTCGCCACAGTTTGGCACGTGAATTTAACACTAACATGTGAGTCATACAACAATATTGCGACCATTGTAGCCGCGGTGGTGTAGCCGAGCTGTCTAAAGCTTCTCGCTGCGGAGCGCGCGGTTGCTCGCCGTAGAGGTTCGAGTCCTCCCTGGAGAGGGGGGGGGGCGCATGCGTGCGTGCGAGATTATATTGAAAGTGTGTAACGGTAACCACCTTTGTCAATGTCATCTCCGAGAAAAGAAATAGTTCACTTTTTCTCCAGCCGATAATTGACTAACAGATTTCAGAACATAAGATCGTTATCACAATCTTACCTGCCAGCTTTTGAAAAGGACTATCAGTAAAAATCACGCGCGACGAAAAGTAATGAATGACAACATACGAAGATTTCATGAAAATACTTTTGGGTTACAAAATACAATAGTTCATACTTTAAACAGGATTCTTCAGTGAAATCTCAACTTAAATCATGTGCCAACGTTTCTACATGAACCTTAACAACCGAGAAGAATTCCTTGAAAAATTTCAACAGGCATGGTGAATATTGTTTTGGACCATACCTAAGCAAATATGTTGTTGAAAAAAGCTTTACACAATAAAACCAGTTTAACATAGGTCAGATATAACAGTGCAAATCACATGCTACGTAATAGTTTTTAACACCTTAGCTTGCTGCAAGATGTCTTGAGAAAATGTTTCAACGGGTACCAGAATTATTGCTCTTCAGAATAGCAAGACTAGAGATTCTTTGGGCATGAATGATTTTAAGTCTGTTCAATTTTCCTTCACAAGGTTGATAACACGTTCACATTTTGCATTGCTATAGGCTGTGGAGAGAATAGAGAGCACTAAATACTTTTAACCGAATTTCCAGAAAAGTCCTTCAGTTCCACGAATGCTTCGTATTGGTGTTTAGCTGGCATCATCTGCAGCACTTTAATTTGCAACGAAACTCATTTAAATGAACTGAAGTACCTCAGAAGCTTTAATCATGTGTAGTTTCATTCTCTTCCTCGCATAACGCAGGAAACTTTTTCAAGTAAAAACGAATGGATGAAAACTATCTCCAATTTTGTCAAACCATGAGTGCAAACTTGGTGATGTAGTCACAGGCAGTACCTACAAAATACTTTCTCATTGATGAAAAAAGGAATATTTCTGCTTCCTGGAGATCGATCACTGTTCTAGGTCTGTATGCCAACAACTCATGATCAATTCTTTGAGTTTGGGGTGCAGAACCTGTCGAAACTTAAGATTCCTACTGAAGAACTCTTATCTCGACTTTGAATGCAACTCCATTCACGTCACAGATATCACACTCTTAAAAGCAACAATCTTATAGAACGCATAGAACGTGTTATCCACTATCAGACTTGCCACCGACCCACGCAAGCTATCTTGTACGAAAGGGGTGATTATCAAATGTTAACGTTTGAAATTTTTGCCCTCCAAGTCCTAAAACAGCTATCCGTAAAACCGTAAAATACTGCAATTTCCGTAAATTTTACGAACAAACCGTAAAAGTTGGCTGGTATGCACAAAGTTAGCCTCCTGTACTTCAACCCCTATAAACCGGGGATACAGATTCTGAATTACCTACAACATACAAAGTTCTGTATCTCTTAAAGTCCCTCTCAGAAATTCACATTTAAATGCAAAGCTCTTGTATATTCAAACTCTTACTACAGTTTTCTGCTCTGTTTCGAGATGTAGGGCTTTTGAAATCGTCGTGGAACGAGAAGACAAACTGAATACAACTCACCAGGTAAGACTTGATTGGTGCAGAGGCAATTAACACTGGGTACTCACCTGGAACAGAAGAAAACAAAAATTAGGTTCATAACACGTATCGTTAAAACAGTATTAAAATTATCAAAAAATATCAGCTAAAACGAAACCGTCATCAAATCACGTCTACACAGACTAGCGACAGCTAGCTTTTAAGCAGATTTCATCTGTAAACTGTGCCACACAAATAGGGCACAAATTCAGTAATTTGACAATGTACTCCGTCCAAAGCAAGGCAGATGCAGTACTCTGTTTACGTGCGACATTCACTGTTTAGGGGGGGTCAAAGATTAATGGATATGTTTCAGTTTGTGTGTGAATGACGTTTAACGACGACTTCGAAAATTATTGCTCGTGTCAGTTATGAAGAGCACGATGTAATTAGCTTTTATGTAAATATAAGGAAATTCATCTGGAGAGGGATCTCTTAGCACATTACCGCCTCGCGTTGCCGTATGTCAGTGATTTTCAATCTTTCGCAATATGCGATCCCCTTCCGATTAACATTCTGGCAACACTCACTCAACACAAACTTTAACAAAACGATGTTCCTTATCGCAAAGGCAACTAATTTAATCTGGTTATATAGCTTTCTTGTAAATTGTTGAACGCTGTTTTTAATGTATTTTCGCAATGGAAGACATTTTTACATTGTTTTCGACAGAAATGTCGAGTTTGCCTAATGAGTTTCGAACTTCACAACCGAATTATGCTGATTAATAGTTTTAAACTAGTTATACATCATACCTAACAGACTGCAGAAATGAGATAAGTAGTTCACATAATATGCAAAAACAGCATGGGGTGCCACAAGGTTGACTTGGGCACTATGCTGTTCTTTATATATAAAGACTTGACATTCTGTATTCATGAAGATGCAAAGCTGGTTCTTTCTTGCTCATGACAAGTATAGTTATCATACCTGACAAGAACTGAAGAAATCGTAAACGACATCTTTCAAAAAAATCAAGTGGTTCTCAGCAAATAAACTATCATGAAATTTTGAGAAAACACTACATACAGTTCCATACAGTTAATGGAATGACAATATGCACTTTGATCATAAATCTGTAGCAAAGGTAGAATATTCAAAATTTTTAGGTGTATGCATAGAGGGGTTGAAACGGAAAAATACATTGAAAATCTGTTGAAACGTTTGATTTCAGCTACTTATGCTATTACGGTAATTGCAAATTGTGATTTACATCTCAGTAAATTAGCTTACTATACCTATTTTCATTCTCTTTTTGGTATGGCATCATTTTCTGGGGTAATTACAGTGAAGTATTCATTGCACAAAAGCGTGTAATGAATAATTGCTCGATCCCATCAAATATCCTGGAGACACTTATTTAAAGAGATAGGGATCTTCACATTATATAAATTCACTTACGAAATTACCAATCATACCGAATTCAAAACCAATAGCAGTGTACATAACTAAAACACTAGCAGAAAGAATGATCTTCACTATTAAAGGTTAAATCTAGCTTTGGCGCAGAAAGGGGTGAATTATGCTGCCACACGTCTTTGGTCGCCTACCAAACAGCATCAAAAGCCTGACACAGCCAACAAGCATTTAAATATAAATTAAAACCATTTCTGAAGAGCAACTCCTTCCACACCATAGATTAATTTTTAGGTATAAATTAGTAAATAAGAGAATTAAATTGTATAATATTTAGTACAAAGTAATAATTGGTAAAGACACCTTTAACGTGACACGTTCATCATTACTAAGTGTCGTATTCATGATCTATGGAACAAGTACTAATCAGAGCAATTTGGGGATGGCGATTGCATCTTTCAACATGATCGAGCACGTTCACAATGCACGTCCTGTGACGTAGTTTCCTACTGTGCGTTACAAGCACACGGACGTGATGATAGGGCAACAGCTACACCGGCGCACTGACTAGCCAGCTGGACCATCTGAATTGCAGTAACGTTAACTGTACATATTATAAAACACTATGGCTGCGAATGTCAATTTCTAAACAGAGAAATAACATACCGTAAGATGGGGTGCCTTTGAAAATATTTTGTACATTAAACCACAACTTCTCAAGCTGTTGACAAACTTTTTCGGGAGTTCAAAGGTTGCCGAAGCAAATTATATATAACCAGCGGCTCTTTTGGCTATTTTTATAACCACGGGTTAATCTCACATGAATCGGTTATTTCAAACTTAAATTTATGTTGAAGGTATACTACTTACTGTTAAATAGTACCCCTATAATTTGAAAAATCATGACATTTAAACAAGTACATAGTTTTGGGAGTAAATTTTCAGTATTATATTGTTTCTTTTAATTTGAAAACATGTGCGTTTGATTATTGCTGAATTTCTGTAATGGAAATAGGTGCAAACCTATGACAAGAAAATTAAAACAGTTCTTCGCATAGCACTGAGTAGCTTTAATGAATCTTATAGGAGTAAATATGTCGCAGTTTACCGAATTACTGTTGTAAATACTTTACAGCATACGAATTACATTGAAAATACGGTCATAGATGTGATAGGCATCAAATTTAAAACTGATAAGAATCTTCCCCTTTTATCTTAGGACCAGGTAGAATCTTACAATCTTCCTTAAACGTGTACACATCAGAAACATTAGGTAATAAAAAACCAGTTTCATTGGATTGACCAGCTTGGAATACCACTTGCCTAAAATTTTTTCATCCTCACTGACAAGTTCTCCATATTTTAAACCATTAACCATTTCCACTCCGATGATCTGTCAGTGTCCAAGATAAAACCGCTGTTCAAAGACAGACATGCCTTCATATTTATTATTCGTCACCAAAGAATAAATATAACGTAAAGATTTCTGTAATAATTTAAGTGTTAAATTTGCAAACAAACTTTTTTCACATTCTGGAACAAAATGCTTTTCATAAGAGGCAAATTTGACGTTGGAAAAAGCGTATATTTCCAGCGATTTTTTTATTCAGTTGGCATATGATACGTAATATTGATTCACATCTGAAAGTATACGCTACTGGCGATTTAAAGGGCTTCTAAATCTGTTAACTATTTACACACTAAAGTACAACACTCGCTTAAAAAAGTGAACTGTTCAAACTAACCCAATCTACCGTAACCCTATTTTACGGCATTGCAAAACTATGGTAACATGCTGCTTTATGGACCAGACCGAAAACGTAATATGCCCACGTTCTTGGCTATGAGATAGTGCTCGCACCATTAAACAACCAGTCCACTGCACCTCTAAAAGTTCCATAATACAAAAATAAATCATAATGAAAAATTTGTTAAAATAATTCCTTGTTTAACATTAAACCTGAATTGTTTCGAACGTAGATTTTTTAGTGTGTTGTCGATGAATAAGCGCAAAGTTTTCACGAACCATTTGTTAGATAAATATAAAAGATGCAATAATTAGAAAAAATTTAAAAACATACTTTAAGAAAGCTTCAAACAATGTAGACCTGTGCTGTGAGTGTCAAAAAAACCCAATTACACCACAACACCACCGCCTCCGAATTTTACTGTTGGCATCGCACGCTGACAGGTGACATTCGCCATACCCACTGGCTGCCATCGGATGCCACATCGTGAACCGTGATACGTCTTTCCACAGTTCAGTATTCAAATGTTTACGCTTCTTCGATCAAGCAAGGCGTGGTTTAGCACTGACCTGCTTGATGTATCGCTTATGGGCACCCGCTTTAACACTAAATCCAAATTTTCTAACGTTCCGCACAAGTGTCATTGCACTTCGTGTGGATTCTGATGCAGTTTGGAATTTTTATGATGCTGCCTGCCAATTACACTATACGTCCCTCTGTCGGTCTGCCAGTTAACTGACAAGCTCTGCCTGTACGCTTTCGAGCCGCACGTGTTCGTTCATGTTTCCACTTCAGTGTCTGTGCACCTAGGGATGTTTAAGAGTGTGCGAATCTCAGACTTCCGACAAGTGACACCCAATTACCTGGCCACGTTCCAAGTCCGTGAGTTCCGCAGAGCGCTTCATTCTGCTCTCACGGCGTCTATTGCATGACATTTAGCACCTGGCAGCAGCACAATGCACCTAATACGAAAAACGTACGTGTTTGGTCATGTCCGGATACTTTCAATCACAGTGTACTTGACTGCACTGTGAGAGCTTTGTTTCCGCAACACGTGAAACGAAAAGCAATGAGTTTCCAGCAGTCGCGGAAGAATACACGACGTGAGGTTTGTATTCTGGGTATTGTTACGGTGTTGAGCAGGCGTGGCACGCGTGTTCCAGAGGCGACGGCTGACGCTACATCCGCTGCTCAGCTCAGATGGCTGCTTAGCCGAAACCCGAGCCTGGGTGAGGAGCTGGAGGGGGGGAGGGGGGTAGGCGACCCGCGCTGACCGCAGCCACAGCGCAGCACGACGACACGACACACGGCGGGATTCCGCCGCGCTGACGTCAGCGGGACATCCCCACCACTACCAGCCGCCGGCGCCGACACGGCAGCGCACTGACACCCCAACATCGAGACGTCAGATCGCTACTGAACTTCACATATCCATACAGTATCAACAGAAACTTCCATATAATACGAGCTGTGCGCTACCACGGAATGCGCGCGAACGGAAAGTAATAAACACCTGTGCTACGGAGTACAGGAGAAACATCAGAGTGTCCGAGTTGTTGACCTGCAGTGGGGAAGTTGACAGAGCCGCACGTTTGCCATTTCAAGGGCCTTGCGTTCGAGCGCTGGTGATGCTAATTTTTCTGTATTACATTGGAAATTTTTCTACGTCTACATACAGTGAGTGGAATAAGCATTCTTCTAGCTCCATATTTTTAAAAGCTACTAAACTTGCGTCACGTGAAACTAAGAGCCGGTCCTGCAAAAAGTACTAGGGTAAAGCTTTTTATTGCAAAGCAAGGGAAAATTCATCGATAAAAGGTAAAGCAGTCAACAATCCGAAGATTGGTTTGAACTCCACAGTGCTTTACTAGGCATGGCCCTTTTTGGAGGTGGTATGCCGTTGCCTTCCTCCGATCTTCGAACTGACTTACCCAGTCAGTTATAGGGGGACCTACAGTTTAACCTGGGTTCCGAACCACGGTGCTACTCGGTATTTTTCACATGAGCAATACTGCCAGAGGTGAAAGAAGTGAAAAGTGAGATACATATCCCAGGACCTGGAGGGGATCGAACCCGCGACCTTTAGATTTGTAGTCTGGCACTTCCACTGTGCAACCGAGGCGCACTAATTCATCGATAAGATTAACAAAATAGAAAATGTAGTACAAGTTGCACTTCATGAAGTATTCGTTTACCATATGAAAGTGCCTCAAATCTTCGCTCAGTGATCACACTATAACGCTGGCCCTTGACACACACACACACACACACACACACACACACACACACACTAGGTGTACCGCCTACTGTTTTGACCGGCGCCGGTACACTGCAGTTAGCGTGAAGGGCCGAAAGGGTAGTAAGACGACCCTCCCTGAAAGGACACATTCTGTGCTTGCACATTAAGTGCAGCTCCTTTTACGGTATTTCTAAAGTAGTCAGTGGACCCAGATCAACGATTCGGTCGATAATAGCTTTTCAGTGATAATTTAGAAACCAACAACGAACCGGACGCCTTCACATTGATGTTGATTAAAGTTTTATCGTGAGGGAAATCAAAAACCTATAATCAGCACTCCTAAGTCGGCTGGGGGTGAGAATGGGAGGGGGAGGGGGGGGACGCAACAAGGACGTGCTAACAAAAAATACCATCAAGAAGTACGGGTGTCACGGCATTGTAGCTCTCAGGAAATTGGGTTAGCGAAAAATCTGAAGAAATGTCTACTTCTAAAGGGAAGGCTTCTGGTATAATTAAATATCTTACGATGAAAGATTTATCGTATTCGGGTCGGATGCAACGTGAATGGTGTGGCGTAAGAAAAACGCTTAGATGTAGCCGCAGAACGTTGTCTCAACGGTGAAACAGTGGCTGTTCCTGTTGGAGTGGTGGTGTAAGTGCTGCAGGTGTTGGAAAATTACATTTGATAGAGGGTACAATGGAACAAAACTTGTCAAAATCTTTAAGGATATGTAAATGTTAGCGCCGAAATTTAGGTCTCCAGGAAGATTTCCAGAAGACATTTGTAACTAGAAAGGCAAGAAGCACTTCAAGAAGAATAGATCAAAATTTCGTACACTCTCACACGTAACTTAGTCAACTACACCCAGACGACTACAAGCAGTAATATATTTTCAGGCTGTAAATGTCAAGATATGAGTGGACGAATACTTTTTCATTTTTGTAACTTACTATTACTATATGTATTGATTTCTTTATCAGTAAGTGATATGAGGGTTTTTCCACAGGACTGCTAGTCATTTTACGTTCATTTCACGCGACACAGGCGCAGTTATTTAAAAAATACAGCTAGACAAATACTTTTGGACACACTATACATCGAATGTTATATGGCAGAATATGCTCCTGACATTTAACAGTGCCGCCAATCTAGCTGTCATTCAGTCATTATCGTTATTGTTATAGTTATTAAATAGTTTTGCACGTATGACGTAGTTGTGTTCCGATTGCTTCAGTTTATACTCTGAAACGACGAATATACTCTGCAGCAGCGTTTTTCAACCTGTGGGTGGCGACCGCCTGCGGGGTCGGAAAGTCTTACAATGTGTAGATACATCCTTTAGGAACAATATTTTCATTTCTCCACATAATCCCCATTCCTCTCAGCTGCCTTACGCCTTACGTTATCTTTGAACTAGCGCCTGTATACCCGCGCGGTAAAATTCTGAACCAACACGTTGGAGCCAATGTTTGGCAGCGTGCACAAGGGAATCATCTTCAAATCTTGTTCCACGAAGAGTGTTTCCCAAAGAGATGACAGTCACATGGAGCCAGGTCAGGACTAAGGCGGGTGTTTCAGTGTTTTCCATTCGAGTGTTGTGATCGCTTCCATGGTTTTTTGTCTGACATGTGCCCGTGCATTGTTGTGCAACAGCAAAATATCCTGCTTTCGCCGATGTGGTCGAACACGACTCAAGGAAAGTACATGGGCTCGAACAAACATCTGTATGAACGTTTGGTTACAGGTTCTCTACGTACACCTCTATGTGCTGGTGGATGTAGTTTTTCTACTAAGCTCTGCTGCCATGCTCTAGATAGCACTGTAGATTTAATTGTAGAGCCATACGTAATGCAGATAACATGTACGATGATTAATACGTAAGTTATAGTTATCTAGCGAATTATCAAAAGCCGTGATTGTTGCAACTTTAACGTTCTTCCCGAAAGACTGTTGGTATTCACTGCCACTACTTTCATCGCCTCTTCCCGCACTTACCGTAGCACTACCGCTTGCAATGAGTTTTTCGTTATCCCTATTATGTGTCTTACAACATTAACTTATGCTCATATTTCTGTACCATAACATACCACGAAGCATGCAAATAATCAACACTAATACCATCTTCACGAAGGATTATTCTTAACTTCATCTCAATCGCAATACATTAGCAGGCTTGATTAGCAATCGCCGCCCCATCTGACGCTTCACCACACAAATAACGTCACAAAATGCAACTTCGGAGGCACACTGCACCGTCCCTACTGGCGAACCGACAGGTCAAAGTGCAATGCGGCATGGCACACGCAGAGGTCTCTAACGGACAACTGCAGAGTTTTGCAGATGCGGGAGTAGCACTAGTGCAATAAGGGATCTTTACATTATCTCATACGATTTTGGTGTATATGTGTGTTCGAACCCAAGTACTTTCCTTGTCAGTCGAGCTTTAAGTTTCTTCAGTGTCGCCACATATGCATCAGAATTTATGGTGGTTCCACGTGGCATGATGTCCACAAGCAAGATACCTTCGGAATCGAAAAATACCGTAGCCATAACTTTTCCAGCAGAAGGTGTGGTTTTGAGTTTTCTTCTTGGGTGAATTTGCCTGATGCCATTCCATTGTGTCTTCGCCTCTGGTGAAAATGGAGTCATGTTTCATCTCGTCTCTATTCTAAGAAATTAATCTCTACCATTCCCGTACTGTTCCAGGAGTTCGCTGCATACCGTTTTTCGTGTTTGTGAGCCACCGTCAACATCTTGGGAACGCACCTGGCACAAACCTTTTTTCATGTCAACTTTCAGTATTCTGCAAACAGTTCCTTCCCCTACCCCAACGTAGCGTGACGTTCGTTCACTGTGATGCGTCCATCAGCAGTCACCAATTCGTTAGCGCTCTGCACACTGGAGTGTGTGCACTACGAGGCCAGTTGCTGCGAGGGCGATCCTAAATATTGCCGTGCCAGCTTTCATCACGTAAGCTGCTTGACCACCGACTAACTACTGCGATCGGTGGCAGCATATCCGTACTCCCTTTTCTACCTCTTGTGGATGTTTCCCACTGTCGTTTTCGAAGAATTCAACAACAGCACGTTGCTTTTGACGAACGTCAAGTGTATCAGCCATCTTTAAGACATGCTGTGACGGCGCCAATCACGGGAAGGATGTATCTACACACTAAAACTTTCAAACATGCAGAATGAAAGCTATTTTTAAAAGCCTAGTGTGCATTTCTTTAGGCGGGACCCTCGTATGACTTTGATGGTTCGTGTCGTGTCCTGAGCAAGACGTTTACAGCCCCGTCCGGCTTAAATCTTGAGCGTCCCGCAGTGATGTCTGTAGTTGAGTGGGCGTGGCGTTTTATGTCGTCAGCTGGCGGAGCGTCCCCAGTGAAGCAGCGGTCGCCTTGTGTGTGTCGGCTGCAGACAACCACGCCTTACCACTGGTCAGCTGCACGTCACGTGGCCGGTACTCAGCCATTCCTGAGCCAACCCAGTCATTACATAGGGTTTACTTTTTAAACCAAGATGGACTCAAAGTTAGATTTGTATTAACTGAAAAATCTTAAACTGTTCTATGGTACAGAGTTGAAGCGTACACACGTCAGCTTGGTAATTAAATTACTGTGGCGAACTCGGCGGTATCGTTCCTATTTCTGTGTCAGAGAAGCCCTAGATAACTCACGTCTACCTGGTGTTTATTTGTTGTCTTTTTGCATAACAAAACTAATTCTTATCCTCCACTTAATTTACAAACGCAATAATAGTATGCTTCGCAAAATTTCACTGTTATTATAGCGTAATCGGTACTGTTCTTCCATGTGGAAAAAATGGGCGTGGGTTCGATCCCGTCGACTAATTTTTTATACTCGTCGAGTAACGTAACAGTGCAAACAAGTAACATCTTGGCCAATAGGCTTTTTCATTCAGATTTGTGTAAGACATTTTAGAAAAATTGTTACCTACTGGTACGGTAAGACCACTTTTTTCACTATTACTCTTCCAAGAATGCCTCAGTTTCATGCCGTTAACTGTTCCTCAGCTCCAAATTGCTTAAAACATTCCAAAGGGAGAAAGCAATGCGAAATGCTGCAGGGTGTCTTTGCACATTTTCTTATTAATGATCTAAACTGCGTGAGCTAAGATATCACCCCTTTAATTATTACATGAACGCACGATTTCGCATTTTGCAATTGAGCCGATGGTTCATTTTAAACATGCTTCCCATGCAATTATAGATGGGAAGAATAAATACTTTTGAAGTAGCATAATTGGTTCGGACGCCTAAAATATTACAATACAGGAACTAGAGTACGAACACGATAAATGCCTAATGAGTTCGTAATCGTAAATATTGTGAACATCATGAGTCGTGCCATGATATTTTAAAAATTGCTTGGTTTTTCAATTTATTCGTTTTACTAACAATATATTTATGTAAACCATCTCAATCAGCACCTTTCATTTCGATCTTTCACTAACTTGTCAAATTCAGTGTTCCGTAAGGGTTATCGTAATGCACTTCACGGTAACGACAGATGCTTTAACTACAGCTGGGTTTGAACATGACTAACTGTTCAAACAATTTATGTCACAGTTTAGGAATCTCGGGATATGTTCGAAAATTCGATGACGCCGCTATGTAACAATCTACGTAGGTAGTAGGTTCTAGGGTGCGGATCGTAAGTGAAAACAGTAACGATTTTAGGCTATACGTAAACGATAGCAATGATTTAAAACTGTAGTGCTGCGATCTAGCAATACCTGTTGGCATTACGTACACAGCAGCGCATGCAGTGTTTATTTCCGTTAAAAAAGTAAAGCAGTCAACAATCCGAAGATTGGTTTGAACACCACAGTGCTTTACTAGGCATGGTCCTGTTTGGAGGTGGTATGCCATTGCCTTCCTCCGACCTTCGAACTGACTTACCCAGCCTGGAAATAAATTTCTAATATTTACACCATTTCAACTCAATCTTGTTTTCAAGGCGATTAAAAGGTGGTAACATTTATCTCTTACTGTACCATATTAACAGAATGGCATGGTCATTTGCAACCTATAATCAAATCCTATTTTCTACTTGTGAAGGATTGGCCGTCATGTAACATACTTCCAGAAATTACCTTTCTCGCCTTTGAGTGTTAGCTTTGCAGTTAACTGATGCAGCAGTTTTGTTATAGTACATATGGATAGCTATCTTTTAGTGCTATTAGACAGGTCACCTATGCACTGTTTTTAAACAAAACACAGTTTTTCATAGTTACGCCTATATATTTTGCATGTACTTGCACTTTCTATGAAAGTGGTTCTGAGCAAAGCGATAGTCTGGTAACTTCAAACTTTTTCGCTTATCGTTTGCAGATACGGAGTGCGAGTCATTGAGTGTTTGAGCAGTTCTGTACTGTATCGAGTTCTCTGCTGTATCGGGAAATCCCGAGCATGTTCGAACGTATTATTTGTCCAGCAATGCTTTTAACACGTTGACTGCCGCGATGACGTCCAAGGCTCGCCAGAGCTGCCTGTTAATGTGATGGTTTTTAAGGAAGTTATCGAATACTCGTTTGGACACGTTTATGATTTAATTCTTGCTAGGAAAAGCAAGGAAAAATTTGGAATGGGGATTAAAGTTCAGGGGGAAGAAATAAAAACATTGCGTTTTGCTGATGACATTGCAATTCTGTCAGACAGCAAACAACCTGGAAGAGCAGTTGAATGGAATGGACAGTGTGTTGAAGAGAGCGTATAAAATGAACATTAACAAGAGCAAAATAAAAATAATGAAATGCGGTCTTAGAAAATCAGGCGATGCTGAAGGAATTAGATTAGGTAACGAAACAATGGTGGTACATGAGTTTTGTTACTTGGGTAGTAAAATAACATGCGATGGTCGCAGTACAGAGGATATAAAATGCAGAATGGCAATGGGAAGAAAAGCGTTTTTGAAAAAGAGAAATTTGCTAACATCGAATATTAATTTAAGTGTAAGGAAGTCTTTTCTGAAGGCATTTGTGTGGAGTGTTGCCTTGTACGGGAGTGAAACATGGACGATAAACAGTGCGGACAGGAAGAGAATAGAGGCTTTTGAAATGTGGTGCTACAGAAGAATGCTGAAGATTAGGTGGGTAGATCGCATAACTAATGAAGAGGTACTGAACAGAATTGGGGAGGAAAGGAATTTTTGGCATACCATGACTAAAAGAAGGGATCGCTTGGTAGGACACATTCTTAGATATCGAGGAATCGTAAATTTAGCATTGGAGTGAAGTGTGTGGGGTAAAAATCGCAGAGGGAGACCAAGAGACGCACATAGTAAGCAGATTCAAGTGGATGTGGGTTGCCGTTCTTATAACGAGATGAAAAGGCTTGCTCAGGATAGAGTAGGGTGGAGAGCTGCATCAAACTTCTCCGGACTGAAGACCATAACATAACAGGAAGCTAACCCGCCCCAGCAGACTGATTGCTTTATATCTGGCATTCGTTGACGTACTACTGTTCTGTGTGTATCCTCACGGTTGCTGTATCATTCGCGCTCCCGCCGTCGCGATGCAGCGGCCCTGTCGTGTCCCGTGCTGTGCTGTGGCTACAGTGTAGCGGCCGCCACCGCCGCTATCAGGCGGAAGTCCTGCGGAATGCCCGCGATGACGGAAGCGGCGGCGGATAACAGAGGCAGGCGCGACTGGCCGTGTGCCGTGTCAACACCGGCGAGGTGGCACCCAGCTTTACGTCTCACGCATTCCAGGCCTTTAACACGTTCGCTGCCGTTCACGCTCTGGCGCGTGTGAACGTTACTTGAGTCAGGTGCCGCTCACGCTGTGGCGTGTGCTGCGACCTAGCATCCTATTATGGCTTCTTGTAAACTGGTATCGTCTAACAAAGCTGTATACTCTGGTAGGCACTCAGGGAAGAGTATAAGTGATATGGACACGTACGTAGTTCTAATGAAATTGCGTGCTTATGGAATATCTTCCCAATTGTGGAATTGGATTCACGATTTCCTATCAGAAAGGACACAGTTTGTTGTAATTGACGGTAAGTCATCGAGTAAAACAGAGGTGATATCTGGCGTTCCACAGGGACGCGTTATAGGTCCCCTACTCTTCCTCGTGATTATAAACGATTTAGGAGACAATCTGAATAGCTCCCTTAGACTGTTCGCGGATGATGCTGTCGTTTATCGGTTAGTGAAGTCAACAGAGGATCAAAAGCAACTGCAAAGCGATTTAGACAAAATTTCTACTTGGTGCGAAAATTGGCAATTGACACTAAATAAAGAAAAGTGTGAAGTAATACACATGACCACAAAAAGAAATCCGCTGAACTTCAATTACGCGATAAATCAGTCAAACCTTAAGATCGTAGATTCTACCAAATACCTAGGAGTTACAATTACGAACAATTTTGACTGGAGAGAACACACAGGAAATATTGTGGGGAAGGCGAATCAAAGGTTACGTTTCATTGGCAGAACGCTTCGAAGATGCACCAGCTCCACCAAAGAGACTGCCTACATCATACTTGTGCGTCCTCTCCTGAAGTACTGTTGCCCCTTGTGGGACCCTCACCAGGTGGGACTGACGGAAGATATTGAGAAGGTTCAGAGAAGGGCAGCTCGTTTTGTTTTATCACGTTACGGGAGGGGGGGAAGCGTCACGGAAATGTTACACGAATTGGGGTGGAAATCATTAAAAGAAAGACGTTATTCATTGCGGCGTGATCTGTTTGCGAAGATTCAATCACCGACTTTTAGTTCTGAATGTGAAAATATTTTGCTAGCACCCACCTACTTAGGGAGACATGACCATCCCAATAAAATAAGAGAAATCAGATCGAAAACGGAACGATTTAGGTGTTCTTTCTTCCCGCGCTGTTAGAGAATGGAACCGTAGAAAAAGGTTATAAAAGTGGTTAATGAACCCTCTGCCAGGCACTTAAATGTGATTTGCAGAGTATCTGTGTAGATTTAGATGTTTGCATTATCGGCTACGAGCCACACACGCTTCTCATGATGCCATGACAGATTTATTGGATTCTTATGTAAACAAGCAAGCAAGCTTGATTATTTTAATTTTATTTCGATTAGTTACCAGTTTATAAAAAATACTTAGTTTTGATATATTTATATTGCTGATATAGAAATAAGCATATGTTTTATAAAATTTGTTTTCACAAAAACACAAATGCAAATAAAAAACCATATCAAAAACTGCAAACTAAAACCAAAACTTTCAGTAGCTCAAAACTATGAAAAGATACTATCAAAATACTATCACGCGCCAGTGCGTGAAGTGGCACCTAGCATCATCGCGGCAGAGCGTGAACGGCAGCGAACGTGTTAAGATACGAAAGTATTGTGAAGAGCCGGTCTGGTCCATAACGCTCAGCCATCTCATCTGAATGACGTGGCGCGTTCCACACATCCATTCAGTAGCGAGCGCTGCTCAAGAGTCTTCATAGCGTACAAGGTGGCCACTGTTACTAACCACCCAGTCTATTCCATTCCCGTTCCACCCATTACTTTATTTTTACCTTTTCTGTTACTTTGTAACAACGTATTCTTTATTCTCCCAATGTGCAGACTAGTCGATAACCGTGTAAATTTTACTTTCGATTCGTGTATATTTGTCACATGCCGAGAAGCAAAACTTAAGTCCTTACCAAAAGCCCTTCTTTAATAAATTACCCAACAAACAGCATCGCTAAGATTTTATGGATTACTCGATTCTGAATCCAAGTACACCATTATCTGAAAACATATTCAAATATTCTTTGTTTGCCAGCAATGTGACAACAGGAGCCTGCATTTTTAGGTGTCAAGTCGGTATAGTATAAAACGCAGTAACACATGCTATTAAAGATTTTTGGAAAATTTGACAATACCAGCGAATGACAATTCATTCCGTTCCAAGCACAGATTAATCGACAAAATATTGGAAAAAATTACTAAACAATATCAGTAACAAAAACGTTCGGGTTGGGAATGAACACGAAGCAGACGTCAGTAACTGTATATTTACTGCGGCAGACAGTCTGCGATAGCTGTCTCCATAGTACGGGTAATGCTGCACGAGTCTATTGACATTCGAACAGGTTCTTCACAATACGCCGAAAGTGGTTACAATCCGTTACTCCACCGCGTAGCTGACAAAGCTATGTTTTTAATGTCCTTCCGATTTGATTACTTTGTGACAAATGTATGTAATTAGACTCTCAAATGCGCCACTTTTGTTAACAGGAGACGCCACCAAAGATTTATGTTCATTAACACTACTATAATGTAATTATAACTTAATATTCCTGCTACAATTAGTATAAAAATGCATGTTGCCAAAGAAATTTTTGTTCTTTCTGTTGTAGGACGTATCAGAAAGTAATTTTACATCAGCCGTTATTAGATTGATATTAATTGAATTATTTATAAATTAGGTGTGTAACAAAATACAAAATATAGATATTAAAAATACGGGTGTTAATTTCAATTAGTTTTGGAACATTTTAACTTACTTTGAAGAAATTTCTTTTAGAAAATCTTAGCAGTTGCAGCTAACAGCCATCGACCTGGATTGCAGCATCCTGCCGCCATTACATGGCATAAATAAAAACAGTAATTCATATAAATCAGGGTCGGATGGTAAGCCAACTATTAATGATTTACTAATTTTGTTTCAGCTCACCTGGACGCGACAGTGAACATTTTGCTTTTTTATTTTAAAAAAATTGTAATTTTACGACAAAGGTATGATATGAAGAAATTCAGATTGACGTATTATTGACACGTGAGAATAAATGGGAAGGATGAAATACTTTTCTGAATAGGCAGAGTTTAGCAATTACAGGAATCAGTTTTCATGCCAGGAAACTGATTTTTCATTGTAGTGTGTAGATATTAAACCATGGACAATGAAATAAAATTTTCAATCTCATTACCAAAACTAGCCTAGGTTCCTTGCAGGTGTTAAGTTTCACGTAGTATTTCGACTAACTACTAACAAACTTCAATGGGAAGATATTTTACCGTTAGTTATGTGGAACTGCGTTACAAAAATACTCTTACAAATCGGAGACCTTAAGTAAAATGTAACCCATACTGAGCTAGCCGAGAAAATACAGAATAACCTATTTAAACAATAGTACTATATTTTTACATGTTGCGACTCCTCCGTAGTCCGTCCAGCAGGAGACTTGAGTGGGGCGCCGCCCAGCACCGCTGCTCGCCTCCCAGATTACGAGCAACACGAACTTTACGCCGTGACGTCACACGCCGTGTCCATGCCCGACTCCGTTATTCTGTCACCAGATAAGTTCGTGGACGCCTACCCTCACGCTGAAGAGGTCTACTGAAAGCAACATTTTCAGCGGTTGATTCAATTTTTGTACGTACAATTTAACTGTTGGGCTTTGCTTTTTCTGTGCCTACCGAAGACAAACGTTTCGTCGCCACTCAAACAGGATATCGCGTGACCACAAGCGGCACGCAGCGTTAAAGACTGCCGCCCCCGAGAGCATTCCTTGCTCCGCCCCTGGTCTGCCTGTCCTGTCTCACCTGTGCAGAACGGCTGGTGAATGGAGCCCGGGAGGCATCACCAGATGAATTCTGGCAATGTCCGAGCAGGCTGGACTGCTGTACTTAAACGCATCCAGGGGGTCTACCCAAGTTTACGCGGGTGGGAACGCTTAAAGCGGGCAGCGCCAGAAACACCGGTACTACTTTCATCATCTTGTATGCAGTATTTGTGATACTTTAACACACCAATTCCTCTAAACAAGATGGCAACAGACTATCATTTTTGCGGCGATTAATTGTTCCGATAACTAAGGGCAGTTTTGATGTCACATTTACCATAATCCTTATTTAAAAAAAAGTAAAGCAGTCAACAATCCGAAGAGTGGTTTGAACAACACCTGTTTGGAGGTGGTATGCCGTTGCCTTCCTCCGACCTTCGAACTGACTTACCCAGCCAGTTATAGGGGGACCTACAGTTTAACGTGGGTTCCGAACCACGGTGCTACTCTGTATTTTTCACATGAGCAGTACTGCCAGAGGTGAAAAGTGGAAAGTGACAAAAATCCTAGGACCTGGCGGGGATCGAACCCGCGACCTTTGGATTTGTAGTCTGGCACTACCACTGTACAACCGAGGCGCACTAGTTTAATAACATTAAAAGTACGGTAAGGAATAACATCTCTGCAGTTGGTAATCTTCTAACCATCCAATGCTTTAACGGTACCACCATTACAACTAAGAACAGCAACAGTTATCCATTTCCGTGTTGAGCAACCGTATCCTTGCTAATATAGCGATAATCACTACACAACCACAAAACGCCCCACGGCAACCGTTCGTGAATTGCTTTCGATATTTAACTCTGATCCAATGGAATCGTCAGTTCCAAACTTAATATGGAAGTTTCAGACGTTAAAAGAACGGGCGGTTCTTCTGCACACAACCCTTTCTGTAGTGCGTGACAATTTGACCGTAAGCCCCAATGATCTGTTCCTTGATGAACTCAATTGCATGTATCTTTAAGTTCACTGCACGAATTCCTTCCAAAAGATCAAAAGTGCATGCGCACAAGATTTAAGAGTTTAATCGTGCCCATCGCATGAGACCTCTTCACTCAATGTTTCTTTGCCTGACAAGCAAAGAACAGCTTCACAAAAAATTTCTCCGGTGAGCACTTTCCGCTCATTGAGTAAGTGGAGCAGAACTGCAGAGTTTTGGGTAAATTAATACCAGCGTGTCACTGGTGGCAGGTGGCGAGCGAAGCCCGTACTTTTTGTAAAACCATGAGGCAGTTGCCGTCTCTTAAGGCAAATGTCAACCAAACAGGCTTTTCATTGGTTTTTCCCTCCTATAGATGGTTAAGACGATTTTTGTTTCAACAACATGGTGCTACATGTAACATCCTGTTGAACGATTGCCAAGCTGAATTAAAAATTTCCTCAACATAGAATCTTTTCTTGGCAACCAGGAAGGGAAAGAAGCTTTGGGCTTAACGCAGTATGGTAATTAAAGATAGAGTCTTAAGTTCCGGGTAAAGATTTTTGGGTAATGTTGGGGAAAATCAACCAGGAGCGGCCTGCTAGATCACACTACGTTACGCCTTAACTTTTTTGTGCGGGGCTTTATGAAGTCTCAAGTGTACTGGAGCAAACCACCACAATACACTAATTGAAGGATCCACCTGATGTTCGTGAACGCGTCATCGAGATATTCAGTGAATGCATTGTCCATTGGCGCACGAGTTGGAGTGGTAATCAGGGGGATATTTCACACACGCAATCGGGAGAATTCAGTTACAAGGAGACCTTAAGGTCTCGAAAATTCGCTTTGGGATGACACTTCGCATGTTAATAGACGTTAAGGGTGTCCACTCAAATTTATCCGATAAAATCCTACAAAATCCTAGAAAAATGCTTTAAAGTTTAATTCCAAATGAATTTATAATTAATGTAGGTAAGTTAAAGAGTTAAATAGTATTGTCATTAAAAATTTTTTACAAAGTTATACATTGTAAGCTGCGGCAGCATTTTAAATATTCATTGTAAATCCCTTATACTGGTTTCTTCATGGAAAACCAGAATATTCAGGAAGAGTAAAGACTGCATATAAACAGAATCTATAGTTTATCATCTGTCGTCAATTTTTAGGGAAATTATATGCTTGGTTCGCTACCAGGCTAACGAAAGTTTCCAGAAATGTCAATGAAATGTTTCATAATCTTTTAAAAAATATTTCCAAAAATGTGAAAGTGTTAAATGTTATGGAAATTTTTGTGCTTGCACATAAAATACAAACTAGACAAAACAATTGCGGAAAACTATTTGACCGCCATCTGGAATCTTACGACAGAGGTAATTAATCCATATTACAAATGCGTTTAAAATTCTACATGTTGAAAACTTGAGTAATTCTTCCTTTAAATATCTGTGACAGCAATATCAAAACCGAAACGTTCATGATTCAATCGATAATATTTCAGGCAATAACTTTATTAGAAACGCATTTTAAGTTTTAAAACAAAAATGGTTGAGAGTAGGTTCAAACATGGATCGTCCGCATGACAAGTGATGACGCCGCCACCTGAGCTGTTTGAACGTGTATCATCTCAGCACTGGCTTCCACGCCTAACTCTGGTGTATGTGCTGCGGTTAAAACTTGAGCCCTTTTTGTTGGAGTGTTTTGGATAGTGCGCTTAAAACTTATGGACGCTTTTAACGTCTACCCTACTAACAATTATCCCAAAGAATTTTTTACACCAAAAGGTCTCCGTTATGTGTCATTACCGGGGGGGTTTGTAGAAAACTGAAGTGTAGGATTTTCTTTCAATTTTGGCTGAATAATCGTATTTTCTAAACTGATACCTCTTGATTTACTTTAAAGATCTAGATATTAAGATCAAAACACACACACACACACACACACACACACACACACACACACACACACACACACAATATATATATATATATATATATATATATATATATATATATATATATAGCTTTCACATGTCTCGAAATAGTTTAAGCCAGCTGTCCTTTGCTGTTTGAACAAGGCGCTCAATTTCTAAAGGCATGAAAAATATCTTAAAGTGCAGCAAATATTTCTTTAAGACTATTAGTAAAACTTGTGTTTATTAGTGTGTGTTACGCAATATCTGGCTTAAAATTTGATATGAATATAATAGTAAGATAAGTGATTAAAAATGAGTACAATATTAATCCGATCAAAAGACTTGTCTGAATAGTAAGATTTTAATTTTACAAATTGTAACATCTTATTGACGACAGACTCTTGTAATATTCAAAAATACTTAATTTTTTATCATCGCTATAATAAAAATAGTATAGTTGGTATGTTTGAAAATTTATTGCATTTTACTATTTTTTTGACAATGTTCTGTAGCACTAATATTCTTAACATAAGGCAAAGCACTGAATTAACATCTCTACCTCGACCAGAATTCCAACTCTTGATCGCTTGTCTACTACAGAAGGTCCCGGGTTCGTATCCCGGCCGGGGCATTAAATGCCACGCCTTACACTCGGTATCGTTGATATGTTTAGACTAGAGAACGTATCTGTGCTATGCATTTGACATTAACATCCACCCCTACTCCTACTCCTACTCCTGACACTCAGACTTTTGTGTTTTGGTGGTTTTTCTTTCTCGGCTTGCAGACTTGTGATCGGCGGCCTCGTGGCGTTCGCCTGCCGCCCTCTCCTCTCTCCCCTGGCCTGTATTGATCTTCGGCCGACCTTGCCCGGGCGTCGGGCGTGGCAGCGACAACAGCTGGCCGACAAGCACACGCCCCCACAAGTCCAGGACACACGAGGACCACTCACCCCGCCAATACGTCGTGGTACATGTCAACATACGGGACTTTTCACGTGCATCCACACGGTGGTTAAAGTTGTCAAAAACATTTTTTACACATTCTAAATTCACCCCTATCTCATTTTTGAAACTTATGTGCAGTGAATCAACTAGAATACTTAACAATATACGACAGTTACAACCCGAAGTATCAGTAAATTGTACTGTCAGACGAGTGCTCCACACTTCTTTGCAGTGGATAATACATCCCATTATCGTACTATCAAAGGAAATCAAACGTAACAATACTGTAAAATGAAAGTATAATCTCAACATACAACAGAATACCACTCCCATGAACCACAGACATTGCCGAGGTGGCGTGGCTTGCGTGCCTCAACGATACAGATAGCCGTACCGTAGGTGCAACCACAGCGGAGGGGTATCTGTGGAGAGGCCAGACAAACGTGTGGTTCCTGAAGAGGGCCAGCAGCCTTTTCAGTAGTTACAGGGGCAACAGTCTGGATGATAGAGCTGGCCTTTTAACATCAGCTGATGTGGCTTTGCCATGCAGTTACTGCGAACGGCTGAAAGCAAGTGGAAACTACAGCCGTTACCTTTCGCGAGGACATGCAGCTCTATTGTATGAATATATGATGGCATCCTCTCGGGTAAAATATTCCGGAGGTAAAATAGTCCCCCATTCGGATCTCCGGGCGGGGACTACTCAGGAGGATGTGATCATCAGGAAAGACAATACTGGCATTCTACGGGTCGGAGCGTGGAATGTTAGATCCCTTAATCGAGTAGGAAAATTAGAAAATTTAAAAAGGGAAATGGATAGGTTGAAGTTAGATATAGTGGGGATTAGTGAAGTTCGGTGGCAGGATGAACAGGATTTCTGGTCAGGTGAGCACAGGATTATAAATACAAAATCAATTGGGGGTGTCACAGGAGTAGGATTGATAATGAATAAGAAAATAGGAATGCGGGTAAACTACTATGACCAGCACAGTGATCGCATTATCATTGTCAAGATAGATACGAAGCCAACACCGACAACAGTAGTACAGGTTTATATGCCAACTAGCTCTGCCGATGAGGAAATCGAAGAAATATATGAGGAGCTAAAGGAAATTATTCAGACAATTAAGGGAGAGGAAAACTTAATTGTTATGGGAGACTGGAATTCGGTAGTAGGACAAGGAAGGGAAGGGAAGATAGTAGGTGAATATGGTCTGGGCAAAAGGAATGAAAGAGGAAGCCGCCTGGTAGAATTTTGCACGGAACATAATATAGTTATAACAAACACCTGGTTCAAGAATCACAAAAGAAGGTTGTATACGTGGAAGAGACCAGGAGACACCGGAAGGTATCAGATAGATTTTATAATGGTAAGAGATTCCGGAACCAGGTTTTAAACTGTAAAACCTACCCAGGGGCAGATATAGACTGACTATAACTTGTTAGTTATGAACTGTAGGCTGAAACTAAAACTACAAAAAGGTAAGAAAATAAGGAGATGGGACCTGGATAAATTGAAGGAACCTGAAGTTCTTAAGAATTTCAGAGGGAGCTTTAGACAACAATTGACAGAAACGGGGGAAAATAAAACAGAGGAGGAATGGGTAAAATTGAGAGATGAAATAGTGAAGGCAGCAGAGGACAAAATAGGAAGGCAAGACCTACAAAGAATCCTTGGATATCACAGGAGATACTAAATTTAATCGATGAAAGGAGAAATTATAAAAATGCAGTAAATGAAACAGGCAAAATGGAGTACAGACGACTAAGAAATGAGATTGACAGGAAGTGCAAAATGGCTAAGCAGGAGTGGCTAGAAGGCAAATGCTAGGATGTAGAAGAATGTATAAATAGAGGAAAAAATAGATACAGCCTACAGGAAAATAAAAGAAACATTTGGAGATAAGAAAAACAGCTCTATGAATATCAAGGACACTTATGGAAAACCAGTTCTCAGCAAAGAAGGGAAAGCTGAAAGGTGGAAAGAGTATATAGAGGGGCTCTACAAAGGAAATGAACTTCGAGACACTATTGTAGGAAGGGAGGAGGATGTAGATGAAGATGAAATAGGAGATACTGTATTGAGAGAAGAATTTGACAGAGCCCTGAAAGACCTAAGTCGAAACAAGGCCCCTGGAGTAGATGATATTCCGTCAGAGCTACTGAAGTCCCTGGGAGAACCAGCCATGACAAACCTGTTTCACCTGGTGTGTAAGATGTATGAGACAGGCGAAGTTCCCTCAGACTTTAAGAAAAACGTTATAATCCCCATCCCTAAGAAAGCAAGTGCAGACAGGTGTGAAAACTACAGAATCATCAGTTTAATAAGTCATGGCTGCAAAATATTAACACGAATTATGTACAGAAGGATGGAAAAGCTGGTAGAAGCCGACCTCGGGGAAGATCAGTTTGGGTTCAGGAGAAATGTAGGAACACGGGAGGCAATACTCACTTTACGGCTTATCCTAGAAGATTGCCTTTTCTTAATCTAACCTACATTTCTAGCTTTGTAGATTTGGAGAAGGCTTTTGACAATGTTGATTGGAATAAACTCTTTCAAGTTCTGAAGCAAGCAGGAGTAAAATATAGGGAGCGTAAGGTTATTTACAACTTGTACAAAAACCGGACAGCGGTTATCAGAGTTGAAGGGCATGAAAGGGATGCAGTGGTTGGAAAGGGAGTAAAAGACAGGGTTGTAGCCTTCCTCATTGTTATTCAATTTGTACATTGAGCAAGCTATAAAGGAAAGCAAGGAGAAATTTGGAGAAGGAATTAAAGCTCAGGGTGAAGAATTAAAAACATTGCGTTTTGCCGACGACATTGTAATAATCTCAGACAACAAAAGACCTGGAAGAGCAGTTGAAGGGAATGGACAGTGTGCTGAAAGGTGCATATATGATGAACATTAACAAGAGCAAAACTAGGGTAATGGAGTGCAGTGTAAGGAAATCAGGTGATGCTGAAGGAATTAGATTGGGAAACGAAACAATAAAGGAGGTAGATGAGTTTTGTTACTTGGGCAGTAAAATAACAGATGATGGTCGCAGTACAGAGGATATAAAATGCAGAATGGCAATGGGTAGAAAATCGTTCTTGAAAAAGAGAAATTTGTTAACATCGAATATTGATTTAAGCCTAAGGAAGTCCTTTCTGAAGGCATTTGTATGGAGTGTTGCCTTGTATGGGAGTGAAACATGGACGATAAGCAGTGTGGACAGAAAGAGGATAGAGGCTTTTGAAATGTGCTACAGAAGAATGCTGAAGATTAGGTGGGTGGATCGCGTAACTAATGAGGAGGTACTGAACCGAATTGAGGAGAAAAATTTCTGGCATACCTTGACTAAAAGAAGGGATCGATTGGTAGGACACATTCTTAGACATCAAGGAATTGTGAATTTAGCATTGGAGGGAAGTGTGTGGGGTAAAAATCGAAGAGGAATACCAAGAGATGGATACAGTAAGCAGATTCAGACAGATGTAGGTTGCCGTTCTTATGTGGAGATGAAGAGGCTTGCCCAGGATAGGGTATTGTGGAGAGCTGCATCAAACCAGTCTCCGGACTGAAGACCACAACAACACAACAGAATGAAGACCATAAAATAGGAATAGCTTCTTATCACCAGTTTATTACCGGAGTCTACATAGCGAGACATTTTAAGTAAATCCTTTAGCAAGACATCTTTTATACACTTCAATTAGGAGCAGTAGACAGGCGACAGCGGCCGCGTGTGCCCACCCCACCCCACCCTGCCGCCTGCGCCAGCTCTGGAGGTGAAGTCTGCGCAGCGTCACAGGCCGCCGCGCCGGCTTCCAGTGAGCACCGGCGTTTTAGTTTTACCAGCCGCGGCGCGCCCTGCGTGCTCACTGGCTCAGTGAACCCCCGGAAGAGCTTGCTGTGAAAAATCAATAAGTTTTTTAAAACTATCATTTTCCGTTTCGTTCTACCAGGTTTTATATGCACATTCAAGACATTTTTATCGCATGAGAAACGTTTTACGTCGCGGAGACTCCACGTATACGAGTCGTATACGTGGCGGCGGCGGCGGCAGCCACTATCAAGATACTGAACTCAAAGTGAACCCATCATCTAAAGCACCAGCCACCATTCAATTTTACTTTATTGTCGCTGCGTACTTCAGTCGTACCGCCTTAGAGAATTTATAACAGCTCAGCTTCCGATAGTTTATTTCTGTAAACGTTCCTTTAAGGTGAGACTGTAGGTCCTATCCCGACAATGTAGATTTAAGCAAATTCATGCCCCATCGTCTCAAACTACTGAACAGGTTACTCTGAAATTTCACTGGAAATTTCATGATCTTTGTGCAACTCACTGAACCGAAATCGTTATGGTATTTTGCTTTATAATATACTTATTTAATTGCCGTGCATTAAAATTTGTGAAAATGTTTTCATTACAGCAGAATTAGTGGTGCAATCAACATGACTGCGGTTCCACAGCTGTAATACACTGTGTTTACAATCTGAAATTGTCATTAAAGTTTATCCGGGGCAAATGTTTCTGAATTTAAAGTTTTGAGAAAAAGTTTTACAACATGTTTAGCCTGTCCCCTAGAAGTGGTTAGAAGCAGCCTGCACCAGAATCAGGGTCCTCATCTTTGGGTTCATTTCCTGTTTCCTTTTCTTGCTTCTTTACTCTTTAGACGGAAATAGCAAAATCTAACTTCGCAATACGCAAGCTGTTAAGTTCTCTTAGAATAGTTGCAGTATTCTGTCCAGGAGATGTGCCTAACTGTTCTAAAACTTCAGCATCTCAGTTTTACGCTCTGTAACCAACAAACATTTTTAGGGATGTGGGTCCACACGATGTTGTTTAAAGCCTCATTTACTTTGAGTTGTTCCATGCAAGCACTTCCTCAGTAGATGGTAGGCGAAGTCTCTCTAGATTGGTTTAATTTGATCCATAATTGATTCAGGGATAGAGTGCTTGTGTGTGAATGTGTTTGAATGTAAGGTACCAGAGGCATGCTGCTGTTGCACTGATTGACTATTTTGTACAGTTTTGATTTCCATGGAACTTAACGTTTCTTGAACAAACGTTTTCGTTTAGTCATTATAGAAACATTACACCGCACTAAAATTTTCTAGAAACTTCGTATTCACAAACAATAGCAACCAACGACAATTTTCTAAGAAAATCTGTTTACAAGCGCGCCTGCAGACGTTTGCCTATCGAAATACGCTGTAGCGTGTTAACCAATATATGCACCGCACATTTCTGTACGAAACATTTAACAGTAAGTACCGAAGGTATAATCCAATTTTACGAATAGGGGCGTAAATTATAGTGACATGTCAATGTAAAAAACGCACTTTTGATTGGTGGACAGGAATAAATACATATAAATGCACGCGAAAGCACATGGTATTTAATTATGCAAAATCTGAAAATTTTTAAAAATTTCTGCCTACCGCCTTATCATAAAAATGGTGTTCTTGCAACAGACGTATGGCAGAGAACGTCAACTGCAGACTGCTTTCATCTCTTCATTACGGGAACGCTGGCTAATGGTTTATGGAATTTACAAGTTCCTTTTACTAAATTAAAATATCGACGTGAATGTGTAGGAAATTACGTTGTCAACTTTTAGTTGCGGTCTTCTCGTGAATGAAACGATCGCGTAGGTAACGGATCCGCGTAGCACGCCGCACCTGTTATCCATCAGGAAGTCAGCTGTAGGACAAACAGCGCCCCGCTCTTAACGATGCGGCCGCTCACAGCTAGATCAATACGCATGATACGCGAATTCATTGAAGGTATCCTCAGATACCACCACAAGCACCACGTAAAGCACATCCTACCCTAACCAGTTTTTATTTTTACAGCCATATTTGAGCACTTTCGGTTTTTTCTGTAGTTCTTATAAGGGGGGTAAGTTTCTGCAAAATAGTGAATCTGTTATAACCAGAATTTGCGTCAACTGTTGCAAAATTCAATGAGAATGGGTCGTGTAGTGCTATGTTGCCGCCATTTGGAAGAGACTGCTAACCTATAATGAACTATTACCAATATTTTAAGGCGAAGGTTGAAATTCGAGGGGCGTGTTTGCTGTTTGCTTTCGTATCTGGATGTTTCATTAAACACCCAGCAGGTAGTACGTCAACCAACGCCCACGAAAACCTTAGGAAATTTCTAACTTTCTATTTCTGACGTTTCAGTGATAGGTTTGTATTCGAGACGCATCAAATGAACACGTATACTATAGAAAGTACAAAGTAACGATTTCTGGCTTTGGACCAAATACGAACGCGGAAGAACATTCCGTGTAGAGTAGGCCGGAACTGACTATCCGCCGTACCTGTTGGGGCGGTTCCAGATTGCTAAACCGGCTAAGTGCAGCATCACCAGTTCGCTGCACACACAAACATTAAGGACTTTCCCAGCCGTAAACCGCAATCAACTGTCTGCTTTGGGTATCACGACGGCTTGATTTCATGCATATTTCAACATTTTAACATTCTAACGTGCAATATTCACTTTATGGCCACTACTGCCGACATCTGTGGTAATTCCAATGAGACTATATCCGTAATAACACGCGTTGCCTAAACACTACAAACTGTATTATTGGGTATATAACATTTCTTGGCGAATTAGTCATTAAGAAAAAAAACGCGTGCGTCTCATACTTCCTTTGGTCTCTGAAACGATTTTACGGGCTCCTCTCAAACTTAATTACACGTCTCACTCCAAAGGCACAATGCCTAGCCCCTTCGCAGAACCACCATACCTAACTAGACGGAAAAAATATTTGGGATGGATTGCACTTAAATCTGAACTACTTTTAAATTGGTATTTTACATTTATCAGTACTTTGCTGAAAGTGAATCGGATGACATTTCCAAAATTGTGAGCACATGACTCAGTACTAATATTTTCAATAATTTAATGCCAATAGCGAAGCGAGATAAAGTAAGCTAACTTTTGTATCGTTCCGAACCTTGACAACGTCTAGTTTCATGTCGTTGACTTAATCTTTCGATAATTAGACTGATTTGAACAGCTTACACAAAAATGATCTAATTGGCTAGCAATGGTTCCTGTCATTACATTATCAATGCTTTGATAAATTGTATTTGAGTCCTAACTGCATTGGATTTTTGTTTGCCAACTATTGGAGGCAATATTAGATTAACAAATTTGTTGTTGCCTTCAGTCCGCAGACGAGTTTGATGCAGCTCTCCATGCTACCCTGTCTTGTGCAAACCTCCGTCTGAGAATTAGAACGGCAACCTACGTCCTTTTGAATCTTACTATATTCGTCCCTCTATGTTTACCTCACTGACTCCCTTCTAATGCTAAGTTGACGATTACTTTATTTCTTAGAATGTGTCCCACCAACCTATCCCTTTTCTTAGGATATCCCAGAAGCTCCTTTTTCCTACAATTCCGTTCAGCACCTCAGTTATGTGATACACCCATCTAATTTTCATCGTTCGTCTGTAGCACCACATTTCGAAACCTATCATCTTTTTGTCTTATCTCATCGTCCACGTTTAACTTCCATACAATGCTGCACTCCAGACAAATGCATTCAGAAAGCATTTTCCAACATTTAAACTAATATTGTTTGTAGACAAATTTAGTTTCAAGAAACGTTTTTCTTCCCATAGCCATTCTGCATTTTAGATCTTCGGCTATCAGTAGCTTTCTTTCTACCCAATTAGAATTCGTCAACCACTTATTGTCTCATTACCTAAAGTAATTCCTTCATTTCCTGATTCTTTGCCTGCCACTGCATTCCATTACCCTTGTTTTACTGTTAATCATCTTATGCCCTCCTTTGAAGACACTGCTCAGTCCATTTAATTGCTTATTCCCCAACCACTGCGACCCTTTCATGCCATTCGACTGATCATTACTGTCTGGTTTTATACAAATAATAAAATCAATAAATAGCGTAACTGATGGTTATTTTATCCGATCGATAATGTTCGAAAATCCTGCTTTGATCAATCGATAATTTTGGAGTACAATATACACACGCTAATCGAAACGTGTGGGGGAATGTTTCCGCCCTTCTACTGTACACGACGTATTTTGGTTACGTATCCGTGGCAGTGCAGTAACGCAAAGGTAAGTACTGACAGGAAGAAACTGCACCTGCTCACTCAAGTCTAAGTGTAGGAAAGAAGAGTGAGTGACGTCCCGTCGACATCACTGTCAGAGGCGAGGAGCTCACGCTTGGATTTCTGACTGAGGGTGAATAAGATTACCGCCCAGTAGAAATATTGGTAATTAATAGCATTTGATAATTAAACAGTATGAAGTTCACTGCAAACATTGACCATGCCAATGCACTAAATATTACACAATTTTATCTTATTAATTATGGTAGCAATCTATGTACGCAGTTGGACGACAACATTTATAGTTAGGCCATAGGTAGAAATTCTGCACGTTGAGATTTGCTGTGTGCTTGTAGCTGACGGGAGGCGAGCGAGCAGGCCGACGTTGGTGGCTTGTTCCAGCTTAGGATTTTCCAGTTCGTTTCCCGTGAGGGGGGAGAGGGACAATGGCGAGTGCCAGACAGTGCAGTGCACAGCGTGGAATAAAATATTCTAATACTACTGGCATTTGAAGTAATACGATGCAGTTAGGAACCTTTAAGGCCGTCATTACAAAATAGCCTGTTGATGAATAAACAATAGGTTAGCTGATATAGTCACATCTGGCGTAATATGTTTAATTGACAATGAAAAGAATTTACCAACGAAGACAAGAGTTTCATAACTAGCATGGCAATGTTTGTTTATAAAAATAATATTTTAACTATTTCTCATTTTATTTTCAATTAATCTTTTGTATTTTATCTTGAAGTATTCAGTTAAATCACTTATCTGTGACATAAGAAATTGCACGATTATGATAAATAGTACAAAGTATGTTTATACCAATATGAAAACCTAAGAAGACATTTATTTAATGTGTAGTGTAATTATTTTGATTTTACGTAAAGTTTTAGAAATGTATTAGCTGAGCGCTGTACGTTGGCAAATCGGTTAGAACAGCTCACATGGGAAAGTTGATGACTTAGAGGGAAAAAACCCGGCAGTTGAGCTTTTGGCGCGCGCGCGAGGGCAGGAAGTGACGACTCGGGAGCATGTGGGGTAGCTGGCCGGGCGGCGTCGCGCTGCATCAGTCGGCATGTGGATCGCGAGGTGGAGGTTATAGATTTTTGTGTGGCAATCGCCACGTGTGGTTGCTCATCGTAGACTGCACCAAGTTGAATCGAGTGCTACTGTGTGTTGGTGAATATTTAGCTGGTGGAACAAGGTGTGCATCGCATTGAATTAAAGTGACTGATTTGTTAATGTAACACGTGTCGTTGCATAGGCGCAAACATAAACGGTGTTTGAGACAGCCACATGGTGTGAAAACAATTTGCGACAAATATTCATTTTTGTCTGGGGGCTCACGAGCTATAACTTTATTTGATAAATGTGTCGACGTACAGGCGTATCAGCCACAGGGTTCTAATATTGTGAAATAAACAACATAAAGTGAACTTTCACGTGTTTTCAAAAATAGTAGTTAGTACATCTTTTTCTCTCATGAACTTGATTTTATTATGAATTTGTTGTGTTAATCATATGCAGGGAAGGAAAGCTGTGAACGTGTGATGATATACCCTAGAAAACGAGTCAAACAGTCGCAATCACAGTGTTTTTGCATGTTTAGGAATTTGGTTCGCAGCTGGTGGTTGTGAGTTTTAAAAGTTAAAGTTTATTTTAGGCTCTCACCCCGACCTTCACTCTCGCATGAAGAAGGGTCGACCGCGTCCTTTGAAAGGAACCGCAGTGAGCTGAGGACATCACTGAAAAAACAGTCTGGATGGCAGGAATCACCAGTGGGGGTGCAATGTGTCTAACTGTCGGCAGCACTCACAGTAACTCGCCTGCGGCGCTATCTTGGAGACTGGCGTCGTCAGACCAGCCTGTCTGCCGTTATCCGCCAGTCCGTGGCTTTACGGCGCGGTCGCTGACGTCAGCTCGGCAAACACGTCTGCCGGCGCACCTGAGGTCCGCGCTGCGCGGCCCCAATGTGCCACAAGCAACTGCCAACTGCCAACTGCTACCCACAGGTCCGCCCAGGCCGTGCAAGCAGTGCCGGGTTAAGCCGCGTGTAGGCCCCTAGGCAATCCAAATCTTGGGACCCCAATTCAAATTCATCCCTTTAAAAGTTACTAACTTCCCAACAACCAACAACACATTGGTGGTAATAATAAAATTGAGGTAATCCATAATGATAAAATTGCGGTATTCCACAACTGAACAACAGGTTCAGCCATCGTGTAAGATAGCATAGGGTGAGCAGACGTCCCGTATTTCATGGGATTGTCCCTTATTTAGCTCAACTGTCCCGAGAAGGTAAATACCTGACGTATGTTGTCCCGTTTTTTACTAACAGTCCCGTATGTTTTGAAATAGCGTATTTTCAAAGAATCTACAGTGTAACCAAATTGAGAAAAATGGGATATTTAAACACAGAAAATAGGCATTAACTCAAAGTGAATAAGGCTCGATTTTCGAATTTATTTGGTTGGTATTACATAATTGTTTCCCATGAAATTTGGAGGTTTTCCAATTAATAATTTCATTGCTAGAAGATGACGTGCTGAAAGTTTCATTTGAAGGACATTTCATGTTCATTTCATTAGACGTTAATCGGTTATATCGTGAAACTGATTTATCCATTTCATATGGTGAAACCATGTTCACCTCATACCTTCTTCGTTGGAAATCTGTCTAGTAAAGTCTTAAATTCCTAAAAAATAAACTGGTTTTCACATCTTTCAAATTATTTTCGCCAAACTCCGGTAAAGTTTTAACCACGTCAAAAATGAATGTGAACAGGAAATCAATTGAAAATTGGTCTCATTTTCAAATTTCTTCCACTTGAAGCTAACTGGTTGAAAATTTGTAGCTCATTACTTGGTTTGTGCTAGGTCTACCTGACTAATGCTGCTCCACCACAAAAACTATGGGCGCCGAAAACAATATTTAGTATGAAAATGAATTAATTATAACAAATCATTTTCTAGATACTTAACGAGTTCATTACAAAAATCTATGAGAAAATACCGAACGCCTAAATGACAGAGTGTAAGGGACGAAAGTTTTTATCGGTCCCTAAATTTATAAACTACTTAAAATATCTTAAACTGAGGACAACACAGACACCCACGCCCGAGAGAGGGCTCGAAACTCGGACGCGATCGGCCCCGTTGTCCTTAACGTGATGCTGAGGTATCCATATCTGTCCCGTATTTTGGTTTTTGAAATGTGCCCATCCTAAGATAGCCGCTTACGAGCTACAATAAACTTTGTTGCCTACTACTTCCGCTGAAGACTAAGAAGGGCCCCAAGTGACGTTGTACTCTAACTCTTCAGACCTACCAGGACCCATTTCCTATCATATATTCTCTTTCACTTGCCTGCAGACAACGAAAAGGCAACTAATTATTATTTAATACGCAAAGGTCTTTCTAAAAAATTGTCACTGTTATATCGGTGCACATGGGGCCCCTAAAATGCACGGGGCCCATAGGCAGCTGCCTACTCTTATGGATAATACGGCAAAGCGTGGAAGAGGATCAGTCTGTCAAGGTCACGTAAGTTGTCGAATGAAACGCCAATAATCAGCACGATTGAAGATGTGGCAGAGGCCGCTTGTCTCGTTCACTTCGCAGCTGCAGGATGCTAAGCGTGACTGGTGCGAGCTGTTACCTGCTCAGCTTATAGCTCGGACTGTACACAAGATAAGCGACTTATTGTCTTCTCGTTTTACCTACAACTGAGTTTCGTGTATGAATATGGAGAAAAGTATAACGTTCCTACTTAGTTTCTCGAGATATAAACCACCAGAACAGAACCAGTTATGAATTTTAGGATGACCGTCGCCTAACAAAGCAGAATCGCTTGGTATATTAGTAGGGACGTTATATCAAGTAGTTGCTTTTTTATCACAAGCTAATACCTGATAGTAGTAAGCATCGAAACTGTCACAGCCTTTGTCTCAAGGCTAAGTACTGGTCATTCATACAATATCACTTCAATCTGCAGGACTGTTTGGTAGCACATGCACGTCTCTTGTTATTACCCAAATATGATCGGCGCGGTTGCCGCGAAACCGGATTCTTTATTATCACATTCCGTAGAAACACTTGGCACAATCGGTATATGCCGACGGGTCTACCCACGGCGTTGGAAAAACAAATCAACCAAATATTCTAGCACTAAGTTCCGACACCACAGTTTCATCGTAAAGGTTATAGACCCCTTACAAAACTGACTAGCTTTCATGGCTGATACTAGTGATCTGAACGAACTAATAAACTTACGCCCTTAGCTGTTTCCGGGCAAACTAAAGAAAACCACTAACAGAAAGAGTGCAGATGACTAAGTTAGTTTGTGTCCACACATGTTCAAACAGTACACCGACAACTTATGTTGCTTTAACAAACATTTAATAGGGAAAGATAAAGCAAAACTTTAGACTATTTTCAGTGAACATTCCTGGCTCCTAGTATTAATATTTTATTACATATTTTGGGGACATTACGCGGATGTGATTGGCGCTCCTTCAGACAAACGTAGCTAATTCATTATAAATGAAACCGTATCTCACGGAGCCCTGAAAGGAATGTCATTTTGTGTGGGTGTTTAAAATTGTGATGTGCATTAGCACATGGGGGCTCGAGGTGTGTGGTTATAAAAGTTTATATCAACCATTGTGATTCTTATACCATCACCCAATACAAATTTATCAGTTTGTAAGCTCATAGGTTTACCAAACATTACAGAAGTAGAACGAAATTTTCACTCTGCAGCGGAGTTTCCGCTGATATGAAACTTTCTGGCAGATTAAAATTGTGTGCTGGAACCGGGACTCGAACCTGGGACCTTTGCCTTTCGCGGGCAAGCGCTCTACCGACTGAATATCCCGACACGACTCACGATGCAGCCTCACATGTTTGGAAGGTAGGAGGCGAGGTACTGGCGGAAGTAAAGTTGTGAAACGGCATCGTGAGTCCTGCCGGGATAGATCAGTCGGTAGAGCATTTTCCCACGGAAGGCAAAGGTCCCAGGTTCATGTCCCGGTTCCGGCACACAATTTTAATCTGCCAGGAAGTTTCATAATTACAGGAGTAGTTTAGAGAGCAGGTAGTGCAATGCAACAAAGACGTGACTTACCCGAAGGTATGGAATAGAGAGCCATAGGAAGGTTGCAAGCGGAACAGACAGTATAACTTCTCTGCAGCTCAGCTATTTGAGTATCACAAAGTGTAGCTTACAGGGACTCTCACTCAAACAGAAACCGTTGAAAGATAATGCAGAGACGTCTACATGTAACATGGGCAAGAGATGATAGTTATCTCCGCTTAACAGCCCGTCGAGACAGGAGGATGAATGCATCTCAGCTGCAACGGACCTTCAAGGCAGCAACAGGACGCGCAACATTAACAGTCCGAAATCGCCTTCGGGAATGTGGTCTCTGCGCACAGGTGGCCAGGGTGTGCCACATTTAAAGCCACGACACCGTTTAGCCCGGAGAAACGGGGCGGGGAAACCGCACTGGCGTTTAACGAACGACGCCGAGTTCTAGTCAGACGAATCAAGATTGTGTGTTCAGCCGGACGATCTTCGTTCATCTGGAGAGAACGTAGAAATCTGAACAATCCTGCTTATCGTATGGTCGTGGGAGACTGGTTAGGCAGGACTTAGATTCGTACGTCCGCCAATACTAAGTCGTTAAGAATGGCGCTTTGATCAGAGGTATAGAGACGACGTCCTTCGAACTTCTCTTGTGCTCTATGCTGTTGCCATAGGAGACGGGTTCCTTCTGGTGGACGATAACGCTCGCCCCAGAGGACTAAACAGGCGGACAACATGCTTAAAGGTGAGGGAATTTAACGAACGGATTGAGCGTGTCCAAGATTCACTTTAAATACTCATTGCAGCCAGACCAGCAAAATGGTCGAATAACCGTCAAGAGGTGTTTGATAACCTAATACTGTCCATGCCACGCAGGTGTGGAACCACACTAGTCGTCAGAGGTCATTCACACCATATTGGTTGGCAACGAGAATCCTTTATAGTAGACCGATGGTGGCCAGATGTAAGTAAACGCTAAGTAAACCTAATGTAAAGAACTGCTACACGAAAATATCTTACTGTATCATACGAATTACATTGTTAGTATTTGAATCAAGTACGTTACCATATGTAAACTATGGTTTCACCTGCTCTCATGATTCTCTTGAGCAGTGTAGTATGTGGGCGGGTACTGAAGTTTGAACGTTACGTAATTCAGCGCGACACTGCTGTGGAAGTTGCTACCAACTGACAGTAGCAACGGCACTAGCGCTCCCAGTGGTGGAGCAAGACACCGAAGTAGTGATATTTCTTTATAATTATTTGTGTACGTAATTAGTTACTATAATTTTTGCGTTACAATCATTCCTGAAATATGAAGAGACAATCGGGAAATTAATGTAATTTATATGATTCAGAAATGGAGCTTGCCGATCGCTTGGGGGAGCGCTGTTGCATCGTATAACAAAATCGGAGGAAATGTGGCTGTATTCGGATCACGCACTTAAACGTGGCCCCTGAGCGGAGGATGTTAGGAGCTGAAGCTTGCATTCAGCTCGTAGCGCATTGGCTGTTAGAACAATCCACGCGTCTGTCCCAGTGCCTCCAGCTTACGGCGTGTAGCTTACAGGTTTTAAAAGGAACAACATGTAAGGGGTTAAGGCGTCACATATGGAACACTAAGTTATCACTTTAATGTAATAGAGAACTTAATATCTAGGAAATATTTTAAAGGGACTTATTGAGCGGGTGTAGCAACGCTTTATGCCTCATTGTAACTGAACAATCGGAATTAACATTCTTCATACTACTTTAATGGACAGCCTTTTTCTAAAAAAAGTCTGGGTATGTGGCGTTATCAATATCTATAAATGTGAATGTTCGGTGTACGTTTATCACGTCTGAACCACAAGACGAAGAGCTAAAAATTTGTACAGTAAATGTCTACCCGGGGAAGGCTTTAGGCATGGTTTTATAGCGATCTGATATT
Source organism: Locusta migratoria (assembly GCA_026315105.1). NCBI lineage: Eukaryota > Metazoa > Arthropoda > Insecta > Orthoptera > Acrididae > Locusta > Locusta migratoria. The sequence continues at coordinate 31,573,565 of CM048750.1, read as the reverse complement.
TAGTAATTTGAAGACTATAACGCGAAATGCGGAACAATAATTACTCTTTGAAAATGGTTTTATTGGTTGTATTGTTGCTTCAAGGTTGATAAAAGGGTGGACTATATTGGGATGGAAAGTTATCGGGGTATATAAAATTCAGCGCGCGCGTGTGCGCGTTTATTTCGCTCTGCAGCGAAAACTACAGAATGCAAACGAATGACCTGTGTTTAATTGTCCGAAGTCTCCCGCTGTACACCATAGTCCATGCCGTTAGCTATAAGGGGGTAGAAGATATGGTTGAAAGTCGTCATATTGTAAAATAAATTGAAGGCCAGCGATGACGTTTGCGACTCTATAGCAAGGAGGTTACATACAGCTAAACGTGATGCCACAGACCATATCTTTGGTCTATGCATGCTACAACGTCTTCAGTTCTTTCTCGGTAAGGATAAGCATACGAATAAGGAAATGTAGTAAAAAATTTTTTTTACTGCTTTATTTACTCTATCTCAAAAATCGCAGGAATTCATTTACAGCCCTCATGTTTTTCACATGGTCAATTTTACGTCGCTTGCTCAAGGGTGGGGAACCCAAAAAATCTCTACATTTACGCTCCAAACAATACAAGTAACAGTTCACCAGAATACCCTAAAATGAAAATAAAATGAATTTGGACATTATTCTCACCATACGTGATGAGATATTGCAGCACAGGGTATAAGGAATAATGTATGTATTTATTGTAAATTAAGCGCTTCACATTTTATTTTAATGTTGATTAAAAATGTTTCTAAAGGTATATACATGTGGCGTCTGTTCTGAGAGAACAAACGTCACTTCTGATCCTGCAGTTGTTATTATTCAACATTCATAGAATATATGACATCAACTGCGATTGGGCAAAGCTGAAAATGTGTACCCAGCCGGGATTCGAACCCGGGTGATCACTGTGTCCCCAGTGGTGTAGGGGTCAGCGCAACTGCCTAGAAAGCAGGAGACCCGGGTTCGAATCCCGGCTGGGTACACATTTTCAGCTTTGCCCAATCGCAGTTCATGTCATATTCTATGAATGTTTCTAAAGGTATTTCAAGTCATCCTTCAAAACCAGTCTCTTAGCACACTACTGAAAGACAGCTTTATCGGAATCAACCACCACGCGAGCGGAGCTGCGGTTTTAAGCTAGTCTTAGCAAATACAGTGGAAGACAATACCGAGCACAAATCAGTACACTGATGTCTAGGTGTACAATGCTGTTACGAGGCTAAGGTTGGTAGCAAGGTATTTGTTGGTAGAGAGCATAGACCATAGATAATATAGACTGCGCGTGACGTTATACTGAGACGTACATCTGAGTCACATGAGTCGGGGCAGGGAAGCCCTGTTCATTACAAGCAATATGAAGTGCAGCTGAGAGTCGCTCTTCTTCGCCTTGCTAGTGCAAATTAAGCGTAGATTCCGAAAATAAAACGTCTTATCGTATTATTACATATTCAGTAGCACAATGTGTTAGTTCTCCGCAATACGCAATATCAATGCAACAGTTACAGTTTGTACTTGTGCCAAGATGAAATGTTTTCAGAGTTCTTTTTATAAGCAGCAGAACGGCATTTCTTAAGTGAATGCGTCTTTTGTTGTACAGTGAGTCTTAGTTTGTAGACTACACAGGATACGAATTATTAGTTTGAGAAGCAGCATCAGTTTTCATACGATTCCTCAATACATGTGAAATGATTTGTTATGCTTTTATATCTACCTGAAATGGGTTTGCATCCATAATGTCCGATTTTAATATAAGCGTTTATATTTGATGACTTTCCACATACAGTGAAGCGAAAACCTACAACAAGAAAAATATTGGCTATTTACATTAAATAATGTGATCAAAAATTATTGATGTACGTCACAAGAACTGGTTTTATAGATATAATAAACAGCCTGTATTCATTTTCAGCGTCGTGGAACGCTATTAACACGTTCGCTGCCGTTCACGCTCTGGCGCTATGATGCTAGGTGCCACTTCACGCTCTGGCGCGTAATCGTATTTTGACAGTATCTTTTCATAGTTGAGCCACTGAATGATTTGGTTTTAGTTTTCAGTTTTTTGATATGGTTTTTTATTTGCATTTGTATTTTTGTGAAAACAAATGAACAATATAAACAGTACATCAATCTACCATAACATGAGAAGCGTGTGTGGCTCGTAGCCGGTAATGCAAACGCGGAAATCTGGAACCACGTAAGTGTGCATATCACTTCTACTCTTCCCTGAGTGGCTACCAGAGTATACAGCTTTATTAGACGATGCCAGTTTACAACAACCCATAATAGGATGCCAGGTCGCAGCACGCGCCACAGCGTGAGCGGCACCAGACTCCACGTTTACACGCGCCAGAGCGTGAACGGCAGCGAACGTGTTAAAGGCACATCTGCACCAGAAAATTACTTGCTGACATGTACACTCTGTTAAGACGCTTCCATTAAAAATCGCATTGGTTAGTTGGGAAAAAAATAAATTCATAGTGCTACACAAGCATTGAGGATTTGTAATTCTTTTGCTTGTAAACTCATCTGAATTTTCGCCTGGTCACACGTAAAAAGATACCGCATTAATGTCAACAATACGGAGAGATTACGTTACTTTTATATATTACATCTGAAACAGGAATAGGATAAGTCGTTCTATTGTTAAAATCAAAGCTTGACTTCACCTGTAAAATTGAAACACTGGTTCGTAATGAAGCCTCATTCACACTCGATGCAATTACATGTTGGTTTCAAACCAAACACACACACACACACACACACACACACACACACACACACACACACACACACACACACACACACACACACACACACACACATACAGAGAGAGAGAGAGAGAGAGAGAGAGAGAGAGAGAGAGAGAGAGAGAGAGAGAGAGAGAGAGAGAGAGAGAGAGAGAGAGAGAGGCGCAGTTTATATTATCTTTGGTCTACATTCCGTGGACATTAACTCTGCCGACTTCGGCGATCACAGAGACCACGGCCCGTATGTTGTGCTGTGCCAGTGAGCAGACTAGACCCCTCACTCCAGCGGCCGCCGCCCGCGGTCGATGTGCCGCCTCTCAGCGCTGCCTACCCTGCCCTTCCCGCTGCCATCGACCGCCGCGCCGCGCTATACATAGCGCCAGACGCCAGCAGCGAGCCTCAACATCGCACCAAGCGCCACGCTGCCTGCTGCCTGGTCCAGCACTGCCGTCCATACGTCACAGGGCACCAAAGCCTGCTGCCTGATCACGTTACTGCCTCCTGCAATGGACTGACTCAACTTCCCACCAATGTCTACCCTCACTATTTTAACCCTTAACTGCCCTGGCGGGGTCATTCGATCCCAAGAGTTTTCATTTTAATATTTATTCGCTAGGTGACATGGTGGGGAGGTTTTACGAAAGCTGCGAAGTCTAAAGAAGGTAACCAACGTATTTTTGTACAAATCTGAAAAATTAGAAAAAATATAAATCAATATTCAGCGTAGGAATTAAAACAAATATGGTTCGGAAGTCTTATTTCTTGTCTTCATATGGCAAGAACCATGCTTTCAGAAGTTCAAAACGGGGGAAAATAACGTCTAATGAAAACTAATTTTTATGTGAATTAAAAAATGTCAGATTAATACAAATCTTTTAAAATAATTTCTTTGTGCTTCCTTCTCTGCTTGAATTTGTTTACCTTACAATTTGATATTAGACAAATGCTTTACATTCAAAAAGTAATTTACAATTACATTTACCCCAACAATTTGGGGTCAAAAATGACCCTGCCAGGGCATGACAGTTACTACATTCGCCAGGGCAGTTAAGGGTTAATAAGGTCATACTGTATTTCGAATACGAACCATTTTTAAAAAAACTAAGTACCGTTTTGAAATTAAAAAAGACGTGCCTAAATATATCCAATTTTTACATTAAAGCCTGTACCTTAATCTACTTTTCTAATTTCCGTCAAGTCCAAAATCATGTTAATTGATCGAGAAAAACAGATCCAGCTCACAGGGCAATTAAAAGAACTGGAAGTCGTGCAGTCCTATCTTGGGTCAACCATCTGCAGCACAGGTACTTGTGAAGAGAGGACGGATCACGCTAGGACGAGTGACTATGAAGCAGCTCACGAAGATCTGGCAGAGCAGAGCAATACCAAATAGCACAAAGAACCGGCTAGTTGAAACACTCGTTTGTCTTTTATGGCTGTGAATCATGGACACTCAAGGCCAGAGACAAACAACGCATTCATACGTTTGAGCTTTGGTGACGCCTTTCTTATCGAGTCGACGAAAAAGTTCTCCAGTTCTTTGGCCATATTGTGAGAAGAGACGGAGAAAACCTAGAAAAATCTTACTAGGAAAGATCGAGGGCAGAAGACCAAGAGGAAGAGCAGCGAGCAGATGGATAGACAATCAAGAAGATCTCCGGTCTACCTCGTCAGCAGGCACTGAGAGAAGCTGACAACCGTCCGGGATGGAGACGCTTGGTTATTGGGGTCACGACGCTCAGCAGTGAGCACAACGACTTATGATCATGGTACCAACTTTTGAATAACCTCATAGAAGTCTGCCGCCTGACTTGTTAAACCACTGCAACAACTGTTTTGACTTCGTCTTGAACACGCTGACCGCCCAGGTGTTTCTTCAAGTGCAGGAAAATCCCGCAAGGACAACATAGCGTCTGTTTTCTCTCACCTTATTGTCCACTTCCTGCACCAAACTTCCATTAACGACTGAAGGACGCCTACTCCGTTGTTCATCATGCACATTTGTGCGGCCATCTTTAAATGCTCTCACCCACTTTACCATTCAATCAATGTTTTCTCCGTAAATTTCACAGATCTCACGATGAATGTCTATCGCTTTTAAGCCTTTAGCACTAAGAAATCTTGTAACATCCCGTACTTCAGTCGGCAGGACTCACGATTATCTGAGGCATCAGAAACACTCAGTAGACAACGTAAACAAGGAAGAATTAGACTAATGGTGCCTATATAACAGATGTAGGTACCCAGTGCGCATGCGCAGAACGCAAACAGCAGCGCTTTGACCGCAATGTGGTAAAACGGTACTTAAACAGTTCGTACTTGTCAAATAATTATCTACACCTAGATTATGTACTCAAACATTTCCGGACCCCTCCGGCAAAAAAGTTCATACTAGATACATTGTGCTGCCACTTACTGCCATATCAACGAGCTCAGTAGTCAGACGTGAGAGCAGAATGGGGCGCTCCGCGGAACTCACGGACTTCGGACGTCAGGTGATTCGGTATCACGTGTGTCAATTGTCAACGCGAGATTTCCACACTTCTATTCATCCATAGGCCACTGTTTTTGATGTGATAGTAAACCAAAAAGGTGAAGGGACACCAACAGCACGAAAGCGTTTAGGTCGACCTCTACGGTTGATTGGGGGTCGTACAGTGTAAGACGCAGGCATCTACACCATAAAAGGAATTCAAAACTGCATCAGGATCCATTCCAAGTACTGTGACAGACGGAAGTGAGAACTTATTTCGTGGTCGAGCGGCTACCCATAAGCCACTGATTACGCAGGTCAATGCCAAATAACGCCTCGCTTGGTGTAAGAAGCGTAAACATTGAACGATTAAACAGTGGAAAGACAGTCACGAATCACCGTAGACAATGTAGGGATTCGATGAAAGGTCAAGGGTATGACGAATGCCCTGTGAACGTCCTCTACCAGCGTGTGTACTGCCAAAAAAATTCGGAGGCGGTGGTGTTACGGTGTGGTGTTTTTGATGGAGGACGCTTGCGCCCCGTGTTTTCCGCGACACTACCACAGGCCTACACTGGTGTCTTAAGCGCCTTCTTGCTACTCACTGCTTAAGAGCAACTCGGATGGCGATAGCGTTAGACCCTATGGAGCTCCTGTTTATAATGGCGGAACGGTTACGTGACAGTAGCATGCCTGGCATAGCATATCAGGCGCAGACAGGTGTGAAAATTACAGAACCATTAGTTTGATAAGTTATGGTTGGAAAATTTTAACACGAATTATCTACAGGAGAATGGCAAAGCTGGTAGAAGCTGATCTCAGGGAAGATCAGTTTGGATTCAGGAGGAACGTAGGAACCCGGGAGGCAATACTCACTTTACGTCTTATCTTAGAAGATAGATTAAGGAAAGGCAAACCTACATTTTTAGCTTTTGTAGATTTGGAGAAAGCATTTGACAATGTTGACTGGAATACACTCTTTCAAATTCTGAAGTCATCAGGGGTAAAATATAGGGAAAGGAGAGTTATTTATAACTTGTACAGAAGCCAGACCGCAGTTATTAGACTCGAAGGGCATGAAAGGAAAGCATCAGTTGGGAAGGGAGTAAGACAGGATTGTAGCCTTTCTCCGATGTTATTCAATTTGTACATCGAGCAGGCGGTGAAGGAAAGCAAAGAAAAATTTGGAATAGGGATTAATGTTCAAGGTAAAGAAATAAAAACGTCGCCTTTTGCTGATATTTTAATTCTGTCAGACAGCAAAGGACCTGGAAGAGCAGTTGAATGTAATGGACAGTGAGTTGAGAGCGTTTAAAATGAACATTAAGAAGAGCAAAACAAAAATAATGGAATGCAGTCTTAGAAAATCCGGCGATGCTGAAGGAATTAGATTAGGTAACGAAACAATTAAGGTGGTAGACGAGTTTTGTTACTTGGGTAGTAAAATAACATGCGATGGTCGCAGTACAGAGGATAAAATTGCAGAATGGGTGGGTGGGTAGATCGCATAACTAATGAAGAGGTACTGAACAGAATTGGTGAGAAGTAATTTTTGGCATACCCTGACGAAAAGAAGGGATCGCTTGGTAGGACACATTCTTAGACATCGGGGAATCGTAAATTTAGCATTGGAGGGAAGTGTGTGGGGTAAAAATCGCAGAGGGAGACCGAGGGACGAATATAGTAGGCAGATTCAAATGGATGTGGGTTGCCGTTCTTATGAGGAGATGGAGGCTTGCTCAGGATAGAGCAAGGTGGAGAGCTGCATAAAACCAGTCTCGGGACTGAATACTAACACGGGACGTTTTACAAAGGCGAATGTGCCAGGCCTCAAGCCAACATCGATACCGCTCCTCAGTGCAGCACTGCGTGAAGAATGGACAGCCATCCCTCACACCTTCCAGCACCTGATAGAACGTATTTCTGGCAGAGTGGAAGCTCGCCAAGAGTAAAGGTGGGCCAACGCCATCATTACTGATGGAGGACGCCGCGAGTTTAATTTGCAGCCAGGTGTCGCGGTACTTTCGATCACATGGCGTATTTTGCTGGGTGTTTGGGGATGGGAGAGGAATGAAGGGACGGAGGTAGAGGATATTTCGTTCCTTTCGTAACTAAGACATCGATAAAAAATTTGCTCCATTTGCGAAGTGGGGTAAATGTATGGAAGAAAAGCAACATTCAGGCCGCAAATAATGGATGAAAGTTAGCAGGGCCAATCTTCAGGTCGGCAAGACGAGGGCTGAAGTTGATGTAGTTGGGTGGCTTTTTTTTCGTGGTTTTAGGGCGCACAACTTCTACGGTCATTAGCGCCCAGAGAAGAACTTAGATTCACTAGATCTCAAAAAAAAAAAAAAAAAAAAAAAAAATTGGTGACAAAATCAAGAAGAGGCTAAAAACGAAAGATAAAGGACAATGAAAAGGGTTAAATATCCTTCGATAAGTTGGCCAAGTTGATAAAACGCAAAACTCTAGCAGCTGCTCGTGTGTCATCAGCTAAAATTTCCTCCAGTGTAGACGGAAAGTGAAGGGCTACACGGAGATGATTAAAATTAACACAAGACAGTAAAACATGTCGCACTGTCAGCAGTTCACCGCAGGAGCACAGCGGTGCAGGGTCGGCGGTTAGCAAATGACGGTGGCTGAAACGGCAGTGACCAATCCGCAACCGGGCCAGGATGACCTCTCGCCGAGAGGGGCGTGAGGAGGTCCTCCAAGCGGTCGGGATCGGTTTTACAGTTCGCAATTTATTGTTGTACAGTGAAAGCCACGCACTGTGCCATGACGACACGATTCTCCGGCGGAGAGCCCGTTGAACATCGTCCGATGGGACGCAAAAGGTAGCCATGCGAGGCAAATGAGCTGCGGCCTTGGCTGCTATGTCGGCGGTCTCATTCCCGGGCACTCCCACGTGACCAGGGACCCACAGGAAAGAAGCGCGACAGCTGTCATCTGGTAGCAACTGGAGGGAGCGTTGGATGCGATACACGAGAGGATGGTTCGAGAAAGGGTCCTTAAGACTCTGCAGGGCACTAAGGGAGTCCGAACAGATGGCATAGAAACGTTCGCAGTGGCGGCAGGTGTACAAAACGGCCTGGTGGAGGGCAAAAAGCTCAGCCGTGAAGTTCGAGCACCGGTCAGGGAGCTTGTATTGGAAACGGTTGTCCCCGACGACGAAGGCAGATCCGACACCGGCAGTGCTCTTCGAACCATCAGTGTAAATAAATACGGCATTATCGAACCGCGAACGGAGTTCGACAAGCCTCGAGCGGTATACCAAATCCGGAGTGCTCTCCTTGGGGAGCGAACTAAGTTCAAGGTGAGTGTGGACCTGGCCTGATGCCACGGTGGCAATGGGCTTTCGCTCAACCGAAGGGTGGAAGGAAGGGTAAAATCGAGCCGCTGTAGCAGGCGGCGAAACCGAACTCCAGGTGGAGGCAAGGCAATCGCAGACAACTGATATTGGCGATCGAGTGAGTCGTCAAAAAATAATCGGTAAAATGGATGGTTGGGCATCGACCGCAGGCGGCATGCGTACCGACACAAGAGTATGTCACGTCGAGTGGTTAAGGGTAATACAGCAGCCTCGGCATACAGACTTTCAACAGGGCTGGTATAAAATGCACCGGTTGCAAGACGTAATCCCCGATGGTGGATACAGTTGAGGCGGCGGAGAATCGACGGCCGTGCAGAAGAGTATACAAGGCTTCCGTAGTCGAGCTTCGACTGAACAATGGCCTGGTAAAGGTGAAGCAGGACGGTACGATCCGCTCCCCATGACGTGCCACTGAGGACACGAAGAACGTTAAGGGATCGGGCACAACGGGCAGCCAGGTAGGACACGTGTGTGGACCAGCAAAGTTTACGATCCAACATGAGTCCCAAGAATTTCGTAGTCTCCACGAAAGGGAGAGCAACAGGGCCGAGATGTAGAGAAGGTGGAAGAAATTCCTTGTATCTCCAGAAGTTTATACACAAAGTTTTCTCAGTGGAGAATCGGAAGCCGTTTGCGATGCTCCAGGAATATAGACGGTCAAGACAGCGTTGGAGAGAACGCTCCAAGACACGTCCGCTGGGCGCTGCAATAAATTGCGAAATCGTCAACAAAAAGAGATCCGGAGACATCGGCTGAAAGGCAATCTACGATCGGATTGATTGCAATGACAAAGAGCGCCACACTCAAGACGGAGGCCTGTGGTACCCCATTATCCTGGCAAAAGGTATCTGACAAAACAGAGCCCACCCGTACCCGGAACTTGCGATCGGCCAAAAACGCTTGAATGAAAAGAGGAAGGCGGCCCCGAAGGCCCCATGTGTGCAATATGCGGAGAATGCCCGCTCTCCAACAGGTATCGTATGCCTTCAAGTCGAAGAACACTGCTACTGTTTGACGCTTCTTTAGTTGGGTGGCCTTGTCCGTGGTCTTGTCGCTGACGATGCGAAGAGCTTCCGTCAGGTCCCTTTCGTGGAAAAGTACACCAGTTTGATAGGAGATGTGATCTGATTACCACGATAGTGAATGATTGTAAGCACCAATCCTAAATATTTTATAACTATAACAGCCCACATTCCGACATTTTCTGAATTTTATAAATTATATTTTAACAAAACTAAACGTGCATTATACGGCTTGCTGTTCCACGGCCCGGAACAAAATCAGGCTTCTGCCTGTGTGAAGCGCTGCCTTCCGAGGTGGAGCGATGCCAAAGTGCCGTAACTGCAGTGTGTCACTGTTTGCTTTGTCTGTGTGTACGTGCGCCAACGCAAGCCGATAACCGTTGCTCCACAACTGTCCGCTCACGGCAGACTGCTTCCCAAGTCGTACACTAACGAACTATGCTTTTTCAAAAGTCTAAAAACAATCCTAATCCCTAGTTTGAGACTGACAAGTACCAGCCCTCTACCTACGCCAACTATATGAACAAGGCTGTGCGCTATATTGCAGTCGCAGTTTTATCAAATGATAACTTTGAAATGTCTGAATGCTGCGAAAGTTTAGCATGTTTCTCGTGTTAAGAAAAATCGCGCGAATGTGCTTCGAGTTTTAACAGCTATAGAACGGTTACAGAAGCTGTCAGCATGCGAAATTTAGAAGTAGATGTTCCTGGAGTAGTAAAACAACTTAAGTCAAAAATCTTCCGGGCCAGATTTTATACCAACTAGATTCCTCTTAGAGTACGCTGATGCAATAGCTCCATACTTAGCTTTCACATACAACCGATCACTCAGCCAAAGATCCGTACCCAAAGAACGGAAAGTTGCCCATGCACTCCAGTACTGAAGAAAAGCAATAGGAGTGATCCCAAAATTACATGCCCATCTCATTTACGTCGAGTTGCAGTAGGATTTTGGAACATATACTTTGTTCGGACATTATGAACTACCTCTAAGAGAACGACCTATTAACCAATAGTCAACACGGATTCAGAAAGTATCGCTCTTGCGAAACAGCGTGCCCTTTATTCACATTGAGTGATAAGTGCTATCGACAAAGGATCTGAAATCATTTCCATATTTCTGGATTTCCGGGAGGCTTTTGACACTGTACCTCACAAGCGGCTTCTAATGAAATTGCGTGCTTATAGAATATCGCTCCAGTTGTGCGAATTGCTTCACGATTTCCTATCAGAAAGGACAGTTCTTAGTAATCGACGGTAAGTACGAGTAAAACAGACGTGATATCTAGCGTTCCCAGGGAAGCGTTATAGGTCCCCTACTCTTCTTTGCGTTTATAAACGAATTAGGAGACAATCTGAATAGCTCCTTTAGACTGTTCGCGGATGACACTCATTTATTGGTTAGTGAAGTCAATAGGACAAAAAGCAACTACAAAGCGATTTAGACAAATTTCTACATGGTGCGAAAATTGGCAATTAACACTAAATAATGAAGTGTTAATACAGATCACCACTAAAAAATCCGCTGAACTTCAATTGCACGATAAACCTAATGGTCGTAAATTCAACCATATACCTAAGAGTTACAGTTACGAACAAATTAGACTGGAGAGAACACACAATATTGTTGGGAAGACGAACCAAAGATTACGTTTCATTGGCAGAACGTTTTGAATATGCAACAGTTCCAACAAAGAGACTGCCTACATCACACTTTTGCGTCCTCTCCTGGAATACTGTTGCCTAGTGTGGGACCCTCACCAGGTGGGACTGACTGAAGACATTGAGAAGGTTCAGAAAATGGCAGCTTTTTGTTTTATCACGTTACAGGGCGGAAAGCGTCACGGAAATGTTGCACGATTTGAGGTGGAAATCACTAAAAGAGACATTCTTTGCGGCGAGGTCTATTTAAGAAATTTCCATCACTGATTTCTGAATGAAAATATTTTGCTAGCACCTGCGAAAAAGAACGATTTAGGTGTTCTTTCTTCCCGCGCGCTATTAGAGAATGGAACAGTAGTGAAAGTTTATGGAAGTGGTTAAGGAATCCAGTCACTTAAATGATTTGCTGAGTATGTAGATGAAGTGAGAAGTACCTAGAGTTAAAAACGCGTGTACCACAAGTTATTGGCAAATTATGTCCTGTCAGTAGTCCAATTACAAAGAAATGCTTCAGGTGCGACGAACTACGACTCTCGTTGGTATGTTTCTCGAGGGAACGTGCAGGAAGGTTTAAGACCCGTTATTCTAGCATTCTTGCAAGTAAGGCGCTGCATTGTTCCAACAGGAACTCTGCCTTCACCCAGCGCGTGAAAACGTGCTCTGCAAGACAGCAGCTTCTCTGGCCCAGAACCGTCTCCCGTCTAGCGTACAGTCGAGCACATGCGGGATGAAAGGACAATTTGTACTCGACTCGTCAACGCACAGCTCTTGCAGAATTAGGCGAGCAGTTGATTACGCGTGGAATGATGTATCCACGGACAAGTTTTCGCTGTGTCTATAACGGATGTCAAACAGTTCCTGCATAGCCGCTTGCAGGCTGTTTCAGCGTATGCTGCTGACCTGTGAATGCGAACAGGTCGTCTACATAAGTACAATTTCAACAGAGGGAACAGGGGAAAACTAGTAGAGGGTCTGACAAGCGGATCACCGATTTCGATTGAGTTTTGTATGGGCGTTATATATTAAGTATAAAGAGACGCTTTTCGACTCTGCTTGACAATCAGTTCCGAAAAATCAATATCAAAGTTAAAGGAAAATGGCTTTCTCAATGCTATACAACGAAATATCATCTGAAGATAAGCATTTTTACTTACAATGGGTCAGAAGTTAACGAAGTTCGAGTAATTAACGTTTGAGTATTCAGCTGTAGCTTTGCTACTCGTAAACATAAGCGACTTTCCGAGCGCAGTTGCCGATCGAATAGTCCAGGGCTTTGTCAAACCGTGGATCTAGGTTAGAACCTCAACCATGGCGATTTGTGATATTTGTTTATGTGGTTGATAATCTTCCATGAACCACAGACATTGCCGAGGTGCGGTGGCTTGCGTGCCTCAAGGACACAGCCGTACCGTAGGTGCAACCACAGTGGAGGGGTATCTGTGGAGAGGCCAGACAAACGTGTGGTTCCTGAAGAGGGGCAGCAGTTTTTTTTAGTTACAGGGGCAACAGTCTGGATGATTGAGCTGGCTTTTGAACATCAACTAACATTGCTTTGCCATGCAGTTACTGCGAACGGCTGAAAGCAAGGGGAAACTACAGTCTACTTCTCCCGAGGACATGCAGCTTGACTGCATGACTATATGATGACATTTTCTTGGGTAAAATATTCCGGAGGTAAAATAGTTCCCATTCGGATCTCCGGGCGGGGACTACTCAGGAGGATGTCATCAAGAAACAGGGTGGGTGGGTGGGTGGTGGTGGACATGAGGGACCAAACAACGAGGTCATCAGTCCCTTCAACCTCAAATTGAATACGCCATGGAACTCGACAAAAAATAGGTGAAAGCCAAAAGACCATTACACTAGGAAGTAAAATCGACTCGTCAACAAGACTAAGACCAACCCAGGGCAGCAAATGATACAGTGTCCGAACCCACAGCTCTGGAAGCGACCTCCAGCCTTAACCACAAGGTACTAATGGCACAGTGGTCAACGTATCATAGCTCCAGAGCAGGGAGAAATAAAACTACATTAAAATGTAAAAGAGTGGGGGGGGCTGATGGGGATAAGGCTCTAAACCCCACAATCAGCCAAGAATCACAAACCCACTCACCCCGAACAAGCGAGTCCTAGAGCTGACAATAAAATCTACTTTCACGGAGGAAGGCAAGGACGCGATCAACCATCCGTGGGTCATCCGCCAAAACTAAAGGCAATGCAGGCGGTAGGCCATAGTCGCCACGAAGTGTCGAATGGAGAGGACATTCAGTCAGAATATGAGACACGGATTATACGGCTCCACAATCACAATGTGGTGGATTGTCATTTTGTAAAAGAAATCCATGGGTCAGCCTGCAGTGTCCAAGACGGAGGCGACAGAGGACAATTGATTCTCTCCGGGAAGGGCGTAAAGATGAACTCCAAGCTGCAGTCGTATCTTTGATGGTGCGGAGTTTATTGGAAGGGGCAGTAGCTTTCCAGCTGCTATCCCATGAGGAGTGAAGCAAAGATCTGATCTGCACCCGCAGATCCGCACCCGGAATTTGAAAGGGAGACGGGCAGCGAGTAATTGCCGATCTAGCCAACTGGTCAGCTACTTCATTCCCTGTAATACCAACATGGCTTGGCACCCAGAGAAAGGTAACGGAGCAGGCAGCACGATGAAGGTCAGCAAGGAGTTCATGGATGGAAATAACTAAAGGATGGGAGGGGAAACAACGATCAATGGCCTGCAGACTGCTCATGGAGTCAGCACAGATTAAACCACGTTCCACGGCAGAATGTTTAATAAAACAGAGGGTCCTATAAATCGCCATCAGCTCTGCCGTAAACACACTGCATGCCTCTGGCAGAGAATGGCATTCCGCCCCAACAGGAGACGTAAAAGCATATCCGGAGTGGCCCGCTGTTTTCGAGCCATCAGTGTAGAAGATAGAGGCTCCCTGAAATTCTTCTAGTACTGGGCGCACCAAACGCCGAAAGACCATGGGGGAAATTAAAGCTTTTGGGCCCTGGAAGAGATCCGTCCGAATTAGTGGTCGCGGCACCATCCACGGAGGTGTGCGTGCAGTAAAATGGGGGGCGCAATCTAGCGAAGGGAAATGGAAGACCCGGCAAAGAGAGGCAAGCCGCAGTCCGACGGGAAGGCCCGCCCGCGGCCGGGTATCAGGGGGTCGAAGCCCTTCATATGCAAAAAGAACCTGGTAAGCGGGATGAGCAGGATATTGCCGGATGGCGATGGCATAAGACGCCAGAAGCTGATGCCGCCTGACCTGAAGAGGGCAGATTCCCGCCTCAACAAGGAGACTGTCGACCGGGCTAGTCGGGAATGCACCTGTAGCCAAGCGGACACCATAATGGTGAACCGGGTCTAATAATTTCAGGGCAGAAGGAGCTGCCGAGCCATAAACTTGACACCCATAGTCCAATCGGGACAAGATTAGAGCCCGATAGATACGGAGGATAGTTGTTCGGTCGGCACCCCAAGATGAATGAGCAAGGAAACGTAGGGCATTGAGTTTCCTCATACAACTAATCTTTAGGTGGCGAATATGGGGCACCCAAGTCAATTTTTTGTCAAAGAGAAGGCCCAGGAAACGATGCTGTGCTACAACTTCCAGGCGCTGATTACCCAAGAACAGTTCTGGATCAGGGTGAACTGTAGTACGACGACAAAAGTGCACCACCCTCGTTTTTGATGAGGAAAACTGGAAACCATGGGACGTAGCCCACACTGAAGCCCGCCGAATGGCGCTCTGGATCTGACGTTCAGTAGAGGCTAATGAATAGGAGCTGTACCATATGCAAAAGTCGTCGACATACAATGCCGGGGTTACCAGTGACCCAACAGAGCTCACCAACCCATTGATGGCGATTAGAAAAAGTGTAACACTTAACACTGAGCCCTGGGGGACACCGTTCTCCTGTATCCGAGGGGAGCTAAAGGAAGAGCCAACTCTGACACGGAACAGGCGGTGGGATAAAAACTGACGGATAAAAATTGGTAAGGAGCCTCTGAGGCCCCAGTCATGAAGAGAACGTAAAATATGATGACGCCAAGCAGTGTCGTACGCCTTATGCAGATCGAAGAAGACTGCTACCAGATGATGTCTTTTAGAGAAGGCCTGTCTGATCGCAGTCTCCAGTCGAAGTAAATGGTCAATAGGGGATCGTCCCTCCCGGAACCCACACTGGTAAGGTGAGAGAAGTCCCCGGGATTCAAGAACCCAGCATAATCTGCGGGCTACCATCCGCTCAAGTAGTTTACAGGGGACACTTGTCAGGCTTATTGGTCGATAACTGTCCAGCGCCGACGGGTCCTTTCCAGGCTTGAGGGCAGGGACCACAATACTCTCCCTCCACTGGGAGGGGAACACCCCTTGAAGCCAAATACGGTTAAAAACTTTTAGGAGAAATTGTCGTTGTGAGGGGTTAAGGTGTTTCAGCAATTGATTATGGATATCATCAGGGCCAGGTGCTGAATCACGAGAAGAGGAGAGGGCCAGCGACAGCTCCCAGTCAGTAAAAGGTTCGTTATATGGTTCCACCTGGTGAGACGTAAAGCCTAATTTGAAGGTTTCGGCCTGGTGTTTCTGAAGGAGAAAGGTCGCCGGATATGAAGTTGTCGCCGAGACATTGGCGAAGTGAGTTGCAAGATGTTCTGCAACAACAGATGGCTCCGTGCAGACCCCATCAGGCAGGGCAAGACCAGGGACGGAAGACGGCCGCCAGCTACCTTGGATAGATCGGAGCATAGCCCACACTCTTGTCAAAGGGACAGAAGAACCCAACGAGGAGACAAAATGCTCCCAGCATGTCCGCTTACTTTGTTTGATTAAGTAACGAGCTCTGGCACGCAGACGTTTGAAATTTATTAGACCAGCGAGCGATGGGTGGCGCTTAAGATGTTGCAAGGCCCTTCGGCGCTCGCGAATGGCTGCGGCAACAGTTGCATTCCACCAAGGGACAGGCCTTCGAGAAGGAGGGCCTGTCGACCGGGGAACAGCGGCGTTGGCAGCTTGGGTGATCATGTTGGTCATTTGGCTTATAATATCATCTATACAGCCTGAGGGGGAAGATGGGAACACAACCTGGGATGTATATAGCGGCCAATTAGCACGACGGAATACCCAGCGGGGTACCCTGGCTCGTGGTAGGCGTGAGGGAAGTGAAAGGATCAACGGAAAGTGGTCGCTATCGCAGAGGTCGTCATACGCCGACCAGTGAAATAAAGGAAGGAGAGAAGGAGAAGTGAGAGAGAGGTCTATGGCAGAAAAGGTGCCGTGAGCGGCACTAAAATGAGTTGGGGAACCATCGTTGAGAAGGCTCAGATTGTGGTCAGCAAGAAACTTGTCTATGAGGCGGCCCCGGCTAGATGTATAAGCACTGCCCCACAAAGGATGGTTGGCATTGAAGTCCCCAAGGATGAGGTAAGGATGGGGGAGTTGCTGAAGGAGGGCCACTAGGGACGTGAGAGTAGGTGGCCTGTCTGGTGGAAGGTAGATGTTGCAAATGGTCAATGGAGTGTCCAAGTGAACCCGGACAGCAACCACTTCCAATGGAGTTTGGAGAGGAATCCAGGTACTGACAATATCTGTCCGGACCAAAGTACAAACCCCACCAGACGCCTGGAGGGGACCAACCCGGTTCCGACAAAAAGCACGGAACCCACGGAGGGTCGGTGAATGTGCATCCATAAACCTCGATTCCTGCAGGACGACACAGGCCGCAGAAGAGAGAGAGATTAGCTGTTTAATCTCCAAGAGGTGACGGTAGTAACCATTACAGTTCCATTGGATGATCACATCACGAGGATCTAGGCGGGAAGCGAATGGCATAACGTCTGTCACGCTGCTTTGTCAGCGTCCGTCACCAAAGAAGAAGGGACAACATCCATAAATAGCTGATCAGCCTCGGGCTCAATGGGATGAGCGAGTTGCGAAAGCACAGTCGGCACCTCCGGTGGTATCGGTAACTTTGGTTTCTTCTTCTTCTTCTTCTTCTTCTTCTTCTTCTTCTTCTTCTTCTCCTCCTTCTCTCGTGTGGGACGGGCAGGACCCACCCCAGAGAGAGGACTTTTGTCAGTTAGGTCTGGTACTGACGAGGATTGGGCGACCTTTGAACTCACTGACTGGGAGTCCGATGGCCAGCTGGAGGTCGAAGATCTCCGATCTGGGGAACGCCGGGCCGGAAGGCCCTGAGATAGGGCACTGTCACCGGCAGGCGACGGAGAAGGGGTGCACTTCTCCGGCTGGGAAGGGGTGGGACACAAAGGGAGGGCTACAGGAGCTACAGGAGAGGGAGATGTGAGGGAGGGGTGTGGACGGGGTGTAGGGGGGAGATGGGAGTGGGAAGGGGAGGGTGAAAGGCTAGACGATAACGTCGTAGCGAAGGTCGTCGCCATTTGCACGGGATGCAGACGTTCATATTTGCTGCGGGCCTCAGGGTACGTCAAACGCTCCAGGGATTTGTACTCTTGTATCTTCTTTTCTTTTTTGAACATAGGGCAATCTGGCGACCGTGAAGAGTGGTGTTGACAGTTGACACACACCGGCGGAGGAACACAGGGGCTCCCCTCATGTAGTGGGCGTCCACAATCACCGCATACTGGGACTGCTGTACAGTGAGAGGACATATGACCAAACCTCATACATCGAAAACACCGCATGGGAGGTGGAATGTAGGGCTTCACTTCACATCGATATATCATGATCTTGACCTTCTCTGGGAGTGTGTCCCCCTCAAAGGCCAAGATAAAGGCCCCAGTATCGACGCGGTTATCTTTAGGTCCCCTCTGAACGCGGCGAACAAAATGTACACCACGCCGCTCGAGATAGGCCCTAAGCTCCTTATCAGTTTGAAGGAGGAGGTCCCGGTGGAATATCACACCCTGTACCATATTCAAGGATTTGTGCGGGACAATTGTTACTGGAATGTCGCCAAGGGTGGTGCAGGCGAGCAAAGCTTCAGACTGGGCTGCCGAGACTGTTTTAATGAGTAATGAGCCAGATCTAAGCTTACCCATAGATTCCACTTCACCAAACTTGTCCTCTATGGTCTCGACAAAGAACAGAGGTTTGGTGGAAGTGAAAGTTCCTCCATCAGTCCTTGAGCAAACGAGATAGCGAGGAAAGGGTTTTGCTCCTAACCGGCGAGCCTGGCCTTCCTCCCAAGGGGTAGCAAGGGAGGGAAACATCCTCTTATCCGCAGTAACAGCATTAAACGATCTCTTCCTGTCTTGAGAGACGGCCGATGCACGACCATTTTGGAGTCTCTTTTCATAGTGCTAGACGTCCGCCCTGGTGTCACCCACTCCGAAACCGGGGCTCTCTCCATGGGCGCCACCCAGCCTCAGCAAAGGCCACCTGGCACGATGGCCATTGCCGGGAGTTCTGATACCCCCGAGGACAGGCATCAACTCCTTGGCTTGCATGGAGAGGTCGCAGCTCAGACACCAGTAGTGTGATCCCTGTGGTGTCAGGGGGCTCAGCCAAAGGGTACATAACAGCCCCCCCACACGGACTGGCTACACGTGCTGGGGACCTAGCGGGGGATGGGGGCTACAGCGAGGAAAGGAAGTGGAAAGGAAAGGATAGGACCCGCGCTGTAGGGGCTAGGTCGGGAGTTCTTCCCCAATTGGCTCACACATTATCGGACAATTTTGGTATGGAAGGTCAAACCCCGAGGGGGACCAAACTGGGCCAAAAACCGGTGTACACAGCAGACAAAACCAAAGTGCAGGACAATCGGTACCATGGGATAGCCAAGCCGTCATCCAGAGTACCACCGAGAGACGGGGTTGGAGAGGGTGGGAAGGAGGAATTGGGATGGGAAGGAGGGGGAACTAGGAGGGGTAATGCAGCCTGGGGAAAGCAGGAAAAAAGGCTGCAATGGCTCGGGGACCCGTATCAAGAAACAGGCATTCTACCGGTCGGTGCTTTGAGTGTTCTAACCCTTAATCGCGTAGGTAAGCCAGAAAATTTGAAAAGAAATGGATACGTTGATGTGCGCCTCGGTTGCACAGTGGTAGAGTGCCAGACTACAAATCCAAAGGTCGAGGGTTCGATCCCCGCCAGGTCCTAGGATTTTTATCTGTCACTTTCCACTTCTTATATCTCTGGCAGTATTGCTCATGTGAAAAATACCGAGTAGCACCGTGGTTCGGAACCCATGTTAAACTGTAGGTCCCCCATAACTGGCTGGGTAAGTCAGTTCGAAGGTCGGAGGAAGGCAACGGCATACCACCTCCAAACAGGACCATGCCTAGTAAAGCAGTGTGGTGTTCAAACCAATCTTCGGATTGTTGACTGCTTTACCTTTAATGTTAGATGTGGTAGGGATTAGTGAAGTTCGGTGCCAGGATAAACAGGATTTCTGGTCAGGTTAGTACAGGGTTATCAATACAAAATCAGTTGGTGGTAACGCAGGAGTAGGTCTGATAATGAATAAGAAAATAGGAATGCGGGTAAGTTACTATGAAAATCATAGTGAACGCATTATCGTAGTAAAGATAGACAAAGCCAACACCGATCACAGTATTGCAAGTTTATATGCCAACTAGCACGGCCGATGAGGATATCAAAAAATGTATGAGGAGAAAAGGAATCATTCAGAAAGTTAAAGGAGACAAATTTGATTGTTATGGGGGACTGGAACTCTGTAGTAGGAAAGGTAAGAGAAGGAATTTTAGTAGGTGAATATGGACAGGGAAAAAGGAATGAAAGGGGATCGCTTGGTGGAATTTTGCGCAGAGCACAATTTAATGATTACCAACACTTGGTTTAATCATCATAAAAGAAAGCGGTATACGTGGAAGAGACCAGGAGACACTGGAAGGTGCCAGATTGACTTTATAATGGTAAGGAAAAGATTTAAAAACCAGGTTCTAAACTCTAAGACATATCCAATCCAGTGGCAGATATTGACTGACCATAACTTAGTTATGAACTGCAGATTAAAACTTAAGAGATTGCAGAAAGGTTAGGAGATGGAACCTGAACAAATTGAAGGAACCAGAGGTGGTTGAGAGTTTCAGAGGGAGCATTAGGCAAGGATTGTCTGAAACTGGGGAAAGTAATACAGTAGAAGAATGGGTAGCTCAGAGATAGCGTAGTGAAGGCTGCAGAGGACCATATAGGTAGGAGGACAAGGTGTAATAGAAATCCCTGGATAAGTATCACTCTTGCGAAACACAGCTTGCCCTTTATTCATATGAAGTGTTAAGTGCCATCGACAAGGCATCTCAAATCGATTCCATATTTCTGGATTTCAGGAAGGCTTTCGACACTGTACCCCACAAGCGGTTTCTTATGAAACTGCGTGCTTATGGAATATCTCCCAAATTGTGCGGTTGGATTCACGATTTCCTATCAGAAAGAACACAGTTCGTTGTAACTGACGGTAAGTCATCGAGTAAAACTGAAGTGATATCCGGCGTTCCACAGGGAAGCGTTATAGGTCCCCTATTCCTCGTGTTTATAAACGATTTAGGAGACAATCTGAATAGCTCCCTTAGATTGTTAGCGGATGATGCTGTCGTTTATCGGTTAGTGAATTCAACAGAGGATCGAAAGCAACTGCAAAGCGATTTAGACAAAATTTCTGCATGGTGCGAAAATTGGCAATTGACACTAAATAAAGAAAAGTGTGAAGTAATACACATGACCATTAAAAGAAATCCGCTTAACTTCAGTTACGCGATAAATCAGTGAAACCTTAAGGTCGTAAATACTACCAAATACCTAGGATTTACAATTACGAACAACTTTGACTGGAGAGGACACACAGAAAATATTGTGGGGAAGGCAAACCAAAGGTTACGTTTCATCGGCAGAACGCTTCGAAGATGCACCAGCTCCACCAAAAAGACTGCCTACATCACACTTGTGCGTCCTCTCCTGGAGTACTGTTGCCCCTTGTGGGACCGTCACCAGGTGGGATTGACGGAAGACATTGAAAAGGTTCAGAGAAGGGCAGCTCGTTTTGTTTTATCACGTTCCGGGGGGGAAAGCGTCACGGAAATGTTGCACGAATTGGGGTGGAAATCATTAAAAGAAAGACTATTCATTGTGGCGTGATCTGTTTGCGAAGATTCAATCACCGACTTTTAGTTCTGAATGTGAAAATATTTTGCTAGCACCCACCTACTTATGGAGACATGACCATCCCAATAAAATAAGAAATCAGATCGAAAACGGAACGATTTTGGTGTTCTTTCTTCCCGCGCGCTATTAGAGAATGGAACGGTAGAGAAAAGTTATGAAAGTGGTTAATAAACCCTCTGCCAGGCACTTGAATGTGATTGGAGTATTTATGTAGATGTAGATAACACAGGCTATACTGAACTTAATTGATGAGAGGCGAAAATATAAAAATTCAGCAAGTGAAACAGGAAAAAGAGAGTACAGATGTCTGAAAAATGAGGTTGGCAGGAAGTGCAGACTGGCTATGCAGGAGTGGCTAGAGGACAAATGCAGAACCGTAGAAGAACAGCGTTGATGTTTGGTGAGTTGTGAAATGAACGGCACGCGGAGTGCGCGTCGTGAGGCGGGCAGTGGAGACCAGCCGCTGGACCGGCTGTGACCCACAGCAGGGGCCGCAGGAGAGGAGAGAGGAGAGGTGAGGAGAGAAGAGAAGAGGAGAGGTGAGCTGGGTGCCGTTAGCCGGCGGGCCGCGGAGCTGCCTGCGCTCCAACGCCTTCTGCCGGCTACCACGCCAGCCGTGGCCGGGGAATACCAGGGTGGGCCTAGAATACAAGGCAGGCGGCCGGTGGAGGGCAGCCCAAATAAGCAATTTCCTATAGGAATGTCCAGCCTTCAGCCTGTACAGACCGCTCAAGAGCGCGCTGTTTGTAACTGCTTCACTTACCGTGCGGGGGATATTGTTTGGTTCACTGACGGGTCAAAATCGGAACAAGGTGTTGGGGGCCGGGGTATATGGGGTGCAGCCAAGACTGGAGGGCGTCATCTCTCTAGGAAAACTGGCCTCGGTATTCCAGGCGGAAATCACTGCCATCAGGGCGTGTGTGGAGGAGAATTTGCGTAGGTGCTACAAAGATTGTAGCATCTATATTCAGACAGCCAGGCAGCCCTGAGATCACTGGCAGCTCCTGCAACAAGGTCTAAAATTGTTGCAGAATGTCACAGGGTTCTGGTGGAGCTAGGGGAAGCAATAGAGTAAACCTATTGTGGGTCCCTGGCCACTCGGGGATCAGTGGCAACGAACATGCCGACAGATTAGCCAGGATGGGGGCAGAGACTCCAATTATTGGACCGGAACCTGTCCTGACAATCACCAAGGCAATGATCAAATTGGAGCTACGTAACTGGCTCAGAAGACAGCACGTAGAATATTGGACCAAAGTCCATCAACAAAAACATGGCAAGGTAATGATGCCAAAGCCATGTATTAAAAGAAGCTCTGCAATCCTGGGCCTGAACAGGAGAGAGATTAGACTCATGGTTGGATTGCTGACAGGCCATGGGAATTTCAAAAAACATCTACATACAATGGGAATAACAAGAGGACCCTAAATGTAGGACCTGTGATGACAGTGATGAAACTGCATCACATCTAATCTTCAAATGCATTGCATTGGAGAGTAAAAGGCACAGAACATTTGGGACAACCAGACCCGAAGAAATTGTGTCTAATAAAGAACTGGTAAAGGGACTCCTTGCACTGTTCAAGGTCATTGGTTGGCTTTACTAGATATACAGGGAGCGATACCGCACAATAAACTTAGTTTCGGTGCGGGCAGTGGCGGGTTGGTTCAAGACTGTTTTGGCTTCCCCGGAAAAATCTATGAACTGCTTCACTTGCCGGATTCACGTACGGAACTTTCCAACAGAACGTCTCACCTGAACGTCTGGACCATGTTCGTTGATGGGGAGGAAGCAAGCAGCTAGGCCATCAGCCCCTTAAGCTTTGAACGGAATGTACGCAAAGATGCGGTCCATTACACCAGCATAGTTGCCAACCTCGAGAAGAGGCTGTCCGTAATCATGCTTCGGGCGAAAGGAAGGGTGACATCGTGCAGCCTGGGGAGGGGGTTCGACAACATGTTCACGCCCCGAGAAAATTTTAAAAATTATAAACCTGATTTAGATCATTAAATGCTTTATTTCTGACTCATTCCATTTATATATATATGACTTTCCATGGGTAAAAACTATTGGAAATGAAAACAATCAGATTAGTTGCGAAATCAAGTAACTAAATCCACAATAAAGTTCCGAAACGAATAGACTAAATTTCCGCCGCCCGGTAAAACCACTTTGCTATGCTGGGACCAAAGACCATGTACTCTTAGACCAAAGAATTTATGTTCTGCAAGTCTCTCGGTGCATTTGATAGCTGTGGTGGGGGATGAATAGGAGGGACTTGTTCCAGCGAAAATGCTACCGTTAACGTTTACTGAAGGTTAGAGTAAAACCCTTGCGTTTCATACAGCTTTGCTACATACTCAGGAAGAAAATCATAACGATCTTTAAAACCCCTTAGTAACATGATTAGCGAAATGTAAACAGTCCTTTTTCCAATTTTTTTTTTTTTTTTTCAACATGACATCGTAAAATCTTATTTCCGTATTTTTTACGACCCTTTCCCTAAATCCGTAAATACGCTTATAAATACGCAACAATTACGGATAATCCGTAATAGTTGGCAGCTATGCACCAGTAAACCGGAAGAACTAAAATGGAATTAAAATCAATTATACCAACATCACAAAATGCGGAATTCTATGCACGTCTACAGCTCTGTAACCTCCAAAGGTTAACGAGCATGTACTGGTGTTATGCCTCTGAAGCGAAGCCTAAAAATGGAAGAAAATGTTGAAAACATGGTGAAAAATGTCAGTGCCCCAAAACTAGCTGCTCGCAGGAACAGCCTCAAACCGACCCATGCTGTCCAAGCGTCAGAACATCATGTTATGGGCTTCAGTCCAGAGACTGGTTTGATGTAGCTCTCCACCCTACTCTATCCTGAGCAAGGCTCTTCATCTCTTAAGAACGGCAACCTACATCCCTCTGAATCTGCTTACTATAGGTGTCTTGTGGTCTCCCTCTGCGATTTTTACCCCACACACTTCCCTCCAATGCTAAATTTACGATTCCCCGAAGTCTAAGAATGTGTCCTACCAAGCGATCCCTTCTTTTAGTCAAGGTATGCCAAAAATTCCTTTTCTCACCAATTCTTTTCAGTACCTCTTCATTAGTTATGCGATCTACCCACCTAATCTTCAGCATTCTTCTGTAGCACCACATTTCAAAAGCATCTATTCTCTTCCTGTCCGCACTGTTTATCGTCCACGTTTCACTCCTGTACAAGTTAACACTCCACACAAATGCCTTCAGAAAAGACTTCCTTACACTTTAATATTCGATGTTAGCAAATCTCTTTTTCAAGAATGCTTTTCTTCCCATTGCCATTCCGCATTTTATATCCTCTGTCAGCTGATAGCTGAGAATAAAATCCGCTTTCAAGAAGAAACCCTAGTACTCCATCAGCCATCCGTGAATCATCCGCCAAAACTAAAAGCCATCAGTGCGGAATACGATATTTGTCACGGAGCGCCGAAAGGAGCAGGCATTACACTACGATGTGAGCCATAGGTTGTAGGGCTACACAACCGCGATGTGGGGGAGGCTCATAGCGCAAAAGAAAACCGTGGGTCAGCCCGGAATGACCGATGTGGAGAAGACTGAGGACATTCTGGATCATATTCCACTAGCTGTTCGCAAACTAATGTGGTTCAAGCACGATGGAGCTCCAGTCTACCTCAGTAGAAGCGTCAGGAATCACCTGGACGCTGTGTACGGCCAGCAGTGGATGGGATGGAGGCGGACCAGTTCCCTGGCCAACTCGTTCACCCGATTCAACCTGCATCGATTTCTTACTTATGGATCATATTAAAAACTTCGTGTGTTGAAGTCCCGTCAAATCTGACGATCAAGCTGCTCGCGTGTTACTGCTTGATGTGTGGTCGACACGCCTGACATCTTTTCTAATGCACGCCGACCCATACACCGTCACAATCTCGTATCGCTGTTGCCCGCTCTTTTAAGCACCTTTGTAAACTTAATTTGTGTCTACTTTTCACATTCTTCTGTATACGCTAGCGCAGTACTACGCCAATGAATAGCATCCGTCCATCCTCTAAGAATGATGGCGTAGCGCACTTGGCTCAGAGCCTACAACGTCTGTTGCGACTCATTACCGACCACACATTCTTACACGAAATCTGCTTATTTCGGTCTGCTGTACCTGCCGTTTCATATGACATTTTAGGAGCACCCTGTGTATACATGTAGTCATTAAAATAGATATTACCTGCCATTTTTGACTCCAACTACAATTCTGTACATTTCTTGTCCCATTCCCAGCGACTACAAACCTGCCATCTGTCAGACTAATTTCATTCAGTACTAACTAAAAACTTGACAACGTTGACGGGTAAAATATGTGGAACGAAAAGTTATATTCACCTTGTACGAAAACTTATCAGTTTTAAGTGTCAAAGCACATGAAAGGTACGCAGTGATTGGGAAGGGATTAACAGAGGGTTGTGGTCTTTCCCCACATTCCCCAATGTTAATCTGTACACTAAGCAAGCTGCGAACGAAATTAAGGAGAAATTAGGCGAAGGAATTAAAGTTCAGAGTGAAGAAATAACTTTGCATTTTGCGGAGACTGCAATTCTGACAAAGGAACCGGTCAACAACTGAACACAATGAAGTTTTTAAAGGAAGGTATAACAGGAACATTGAGGAGAGCAAAACAAAATCAGGCAATGATTAAGAGATTAAATTAGGTAACGAGACAAAAGTAGGTCGCAAATTTTTGCCAAATTAAAAAATACAAAATTTAGAATAAGGGAAGAAAAGCGTTTCTAAAGAAATTTGTTGAAGTCTAATATTAAATTGTTATAATCTCCTGAAGGCATTTGTCTTTAGTATCGTACTGGAGTGAAACGTGGCTAAGGCGTTCAAAGAAATTGGCCAGGCTTTTAAAACGAAGAGCAACAGAGGAATACTGAAGATCAGCTGGGTGTTCTGCGTAACTATTCAGTTGCTGAACAATTGCTGAGAAAATTCTGACATGTTGACTAAGAAGAAATACATTGATGGGACAGACATCAGTTCAGCACTGGATGGAAGAATGTGCGATAAAAATAGCGGGTGAGGTATGAATACAGTAAGCAGGTGCTAATATAAGCAGCAAATTTACCTCTGGTATGAAGGCCACAACACGATAACTAGAGGATCCGTGCCAATACTTCGGACCGTTATTGTTCTGTGACAAAAATGGAAAACGTAAATATTAATGAATTCTAAACTGTTTCAGATAACAGTTTTAAACTGAATAGAGTTTAGAACTACTTCGCATTTTCCAGGTTTCGTTTTTCACCAAGATGCACACGAGACCGCAGCTGAATCCCATTGATTGGAACGCTGTGACGTGTTGGTAAGTCAATGACCACGGCTGAGAGCCGATCATATTCTAGCTTCTCAGCGCAGAGAAAATGTTTAAACTAAAATGAATGCTTGATCCGCTAAGTTTGTAGGCCAAAAAGATCTTCATACCTTAATTAGAAGCGAAGCTATTGTAAAACCGATTATTCACAGCAAGGACATGGCCATTCATGTACAGGAGGAAGTCGCTTTTCAGTATAAATTAAGTGAGGCAAGAGGTTCCTTTCTAATTTATCAATCTGGATGGTACATTTCGTTAAAAAACGATCTAAATCTAACTGATAAAAAGGCCTCATCTACTGAGTAGATGATATCATTTTTGTAATATAAGAGGCTAATTCCAAAATTAAGATCTAAAGTTCTGGGGTCGTAGCGGAACTGTGTAGTTGTTGGCCATACTACTTCCTCATTACCCAGTAAACTTTACACTGTTTTGCACGCCTGTTGGGGCCTCTGTCTGCAGATAATTTTAAGAGAGCTCCCATTAGCGTCTATCGCCATGTGCTAAATTCGCGCAGTTGTTCGGTTCCTGTGTGCAAAAGGGGTTCAACCAATTTAAATTTATGGCGAGCTAGTGGAAGTGCATGGAGAGACTTCTATGGATGTCGAAAATGCCCGCAAGCGGTGCAGAGAGTTTGCAGATAGTCGCACGCAAATTCATGACAATGGAAGAAGTGGAGACCGGTATTTCCTGACGAAACAATCTCAAAAGGTTGAACAAATCGTGCATCAGGAAACTCAGGCAATTCAGTACCGAAGGAGAGTAATGTTGAGCGAGGACATCAGCCTTCAAGATATCGTTCGCCCCAACACTGCCCGTCAAACTTTGTATCTGCTGCGTCATTTTGGATGGGACTTCACACCACCCACCCATCTTGTAGTTCGGACTTAGCACCCACTGGTTTCCCAAGCTAACACTTGGCTGGAAGGCGCTTCAGTGACAACGAGGTGAAAGATGAGGTCCAATGCTTCAAGAGCATGGCGGTGGGCTGGCATATGATGGGCATACAGAAACTGCCACAGGTTTTACAAAATGCTTCGATCGATATGGAAATTGTGAAAAATTCCCAGGCTTAAAACTATGTGTTAATGTACATTTGTAAAAACAATTACTTGTGTTTACCTTCGTGGGTAATACCAGATTTGAACATGGGTCTGTCTATTCACGAATAATTTTAAGATTCGTGTCGTTTATTCCGTTGCGAATGACGCGCACAAGGTGTAAAATGAACGGATGTAACACCATATGAGAATGGTAGGAATTACGCCACGCTGTTCACCACCATGGATGACGTTAAGACTGAACAGTTGCCCACGACTACCAGTTTTCGTTGGAGCTACGTAAGTGGCTCAGAAGACAGCACGTAGAATATTGGCCCAAAGTCCAACAAACATGGCAAGGTAATTATGCCAAAGCCATGTTTTAAAAGAAGCTCTGCAATTCTGGGTCTGAACAGGAGAGAGATTAGACTCATGGTTGGACTGCTGACAGGCCATGGGAATTTCAAAAAACATCTACATACAATGGGAATAACAGAAGAGGACCCTAAAAGTAGAATCTGCGATGACGGTGATGAAACTGCTTAACATCTAATCTTCGAATGCATTGCATTGGAGAATAAGGCACAGAACATTTGGGACAACCACGCCCGAAGAAATTGTGTCTAATAAAGAACTGGTAAAGGGGCTCCTTGCACTGTTCAAGGGCATTGGTTGGTTTTACTAGATATACAGGGAGTGATACCGCACAATAAACTTAGTTTCGGTGCGGGCAGTGGCGGGTTCGACCAAGACTTGACTTCCCTGAAAAAGTCAAATCAAAACCCGTTTTATACATACATGTGGCGTCTGTTCCCAAAGAACAAACGTCACCTCTGATCCAGCAGTTATTTAATATTCATAGAAATATGGATCAGAGGTGACGTTTGTTCTTTGGGAACAGACGCCACATGTATGTATATAACATGCCGGTGACGGGCAATGATCCTATCGTTAGTGGGGAGGGGTGGGCAAAGTTTGAAGCCCTTACTCTTACGGGAATTAGTTAAACTACGAGTTTGAGTACTGTGGGCAGGGCGAAGCTGGGAATTTGTATCTGACCGGAGGCGTGCTTAGGTAGTCCTTGCAGGTGTGGCGATCACTGTCCCCAGTGGCGTAGGGGTCAGCGCAACTGCCTATAAAGCATGAGACCCGGGTTCGAATCCCGGCTGAGTACACATTTTCAGCTTTGCCCAATCGCAGTTGATGTCATATTCTATGAATATTAAAACCAGTTTTGGTGGTTGGCCTGTCACCTGGCCACTGCACCAGAGGTCCGCCGTTAGTGGCACGGGTAGTGGCAGCGTCGGCCGCTAGCGGAGCCTCCCGGCCTCCGGCCTTGGCGGAACCAGGGCAGGCGGCGGCCGGCTGCGAACCCGGACCCCCGTATGCGGGTCACCGTGTCGCCGGACCACAGCGCTCAGCAGCTGCCGACGCCTCAGGCGGCCGTCGTAACTGTACTGCTCTGCCAGACAGGCTGGGAGTGTACGCCGTCATTCCCGCACTGTACAAATCTCACTACTGTTTAACGTAAATTACGACTTCCGTTCATAATTGAACCAACAGCTGCGAGACAATTTACACTACCATATCAATGGTTCGATCCCCGCCAGGTCATAGGATTTATCTGTCACTTTCCACTTCTTTCTCCTCTGACAGTATTGCTCATACCGAGTAGCACCGTGGTTCGGAACCCACGTTAAACTGTAGGTCCCCTATAACTGGCTGGGTAAGTAAGTTCGAAGGTCGGAGGAAGGCAACGACATACCACCTCCAAACAGGATCATGCCTAGTAAAGCACAGTAGTGTTCAATCTTCGGATTGATGACCGCTTTACCTTTATCTATATAATTTTGAAGACATAGAACAGTAGCGTACGGAACCACGGGAATAAACAGTGTAATCCTGTATAACAACCTGCAGGGAACCTCCATCTCTAACAATTCATCCTGTAATAGCTATACCTACATAAGAAAAAATACTGACGTAACGTGAGCTAAGTCATTGATGCAAAATTTTAACACTATTTACAAAAGGATGGAAAAGCTGGTAGAAGCCGACCTCGGGGAAGACCGTTTAGGTTCAGGAGAAATGTTGGAACACGGGAAGCAATCTATACGGCTTATCTTTGAAGATAAAGGCAAACCGACGTTTTTAGCATTTTTAGATTTGGAAAAATGCTTTTGACAATGTTGATTGGAATACTCTTTCAAATTCTGAAATCAGCAGGGGTGAAATATAGGTAATGGAAGGTTATTTACAACTTGTCCAAAAACCAGACAGAAGTTAACAGTTGATGGGTATGAAAGGGATTCCGAGGTTGGGAAGGGTGTAAGACAAGATTGTAGCCTTTCTCCAATGTTATTCAATTTTTACAATGAGCACGCTATGAAGGAAAGCAAGGAGAAATTTGGAGAAGGAATTACAGTTCAGGATGAAGCAATGAAAACATTACGTATTGCTTATATTTTAATTGTCAGAGACAGCAAAGGACCTGGAAGAGCAGTTCAACGGAATGGACGATGTGTTGGAATGTGCGTATAAGATGAACATTAACAAGAACGAAACATGGGTAATGGAGTGCAGTCAGAATCGGGAAATACTGAAGGAACTAGATTAGGCAACGAAACACTAAAGGTGGTAGATGAGTTTTGTTACTTGGGCAGTAAAATAACATACGATGGTAGCAGTACAGAGGATATAAAATACAGAATGGCAATGGGTGGAAAAGCGTTCTTGAAAAAGAAATTTAACATCGAATATTAAAGCACAATGAAGTTCTTTCTGAAGGCATTTGTGTGGAGTGTTGGCTTGTATGGGAGTGAAACAGATGATAAACAGTGCGGACAGGAAGATGATAGGAGTAGAGGCTTTTGAAATTTGTTATTACACAATGCTGAATATTAGTTGGGTAGATCGCGTAACTAATGAGGCACTGAACAGAATTGGGGAGGAAAGGAATTTCTGGCATCTCTTGACAAAAAAGGGATCGATTGGAAGGACATTGTTAGACATCAATGAATTGCAAATTTAGCATCGGAGCGAAGTGTGTGGGGTAAAAATCGCAGAGGGAGACCAAGAGATGAACACAGTAAGCAGATTCAAATATATGTAGGGTGTCGTTCTTATGAGATGACTAGCCTTGCTCAGGGTAGGGTAGTGTAGTGCTGCATCAAACCAGCCTCCGGACTGAAGACCACAACATGATCTCAGAAAGTTAGGAAGAATCACCGAAAGATCTCTCCACTCAAATACTTGGTTCCGAACTCTCAGAATGAGAGATGGTGGCATTGAGAAAATATGCCAGATTCTGAAGTCTCATTACTAAAAAATTTAACACCGTCCACAAAGGAGAAAACACCTGCTAACACAGGGAACACTACACTTAGTATCTAACGCAGGTCTAGCACATCGTTTTACTGTTTTATGTCATCCGTACATTACATATGTAAGTATATCCGTATGACAATATCTGCTCTATCTTTCCAGGGATAGCTTCCTGGAATTTGTCATTTTATTTCACATGCCACTTTACAGTGGCAAGGTTAGAAGACCTAGCACAATATCGTGCGTAGTGGGTTGCATTAGACATTCTGAGAAGGGACGAAGTTATTTCTATACGCCTGTTTAACTCTCAGACTAAAGAACAAAATGGCGATAGCGGCACCGTTTAGCAGTATTCTCAATTTTGCTACCTAGGTTTCGCGGAAACGTTCTTCCGCAGCTGCCCTCTCCAGTGCGATACACGGTTCAATAACACGCTACCAGCAGGCCTGTCGTCAGGACCTTCGTCACGTCAGGACACTGGTTTCTTTCACGCTATTTTATTTACAGATTACATATTTCCAGAACCCTTTCGAAAATTTCTTTTTACGATAAAAAACCGTCTAGATCGATAAAAATGTTTTGGCATATGCCATTAGTTCTAAAATGTCTTCGAAGTTTTATATCTGATATATGCCGAAACTACGTAATTTTAGCGGTTTTTATTCTTATTTGCAAAAATGAAGATCGCAGACTCGTCCGAAATTTGTTTCCTTCATACAAAAATCCTCTTCTTCCGGTCTTCCCTAATACCGCTTTAACGTGACCGTCCAGTTTTACAGCTGTTAGCACCATATAAAAATGTTAATGACGCCCAACATATTCGTCACTAATAGAATCAGCTTTACCTTTAATATAGTTACCTTGCATATTTCTGTATATGTTCAGACGCTTCAATCATTTTTACTAAGTTATTAAATGAGTACACGACTAAAAGCTGCAGTTGCAAGTCTGATGTAACATGGATAAAAGCGCATTACATGTATTACTTTCACCTACATTTAAATAGAGCAGTCATTACATCACGTGGAAGATTTGTTCAAGACCAATTTCATTACAACGGAAGGCTTGTTTTGAACTAACGTCAAGGGGTAATTACTTTGACTTGCTTAACTAATGTCAAATTTGGACTGTCCACCCTCGACTGCCACCCATCTCCGTAAGTCCTGTCATGAAACTTTGCGTACGTGGAACCAATGAAACAGCAGAGGTCAATATCTTTAAAGTAAATAATGGAAATCTAGTATGGATTTTCTGCTCAACCCACACCTATCAGAATGGTAAAGCGAACTGCAAGGAATCAATATATTTAAAAATTTCAACGCCTGGCAAATTCTTTTTCCTTGTAAATACCGCAGTTGCTACGCCTTAAAAGCGCGAGTTGTCTGCAGAGTTCAAGATCTGAGACTCCACTTAGACACGCAGGCACACTGCGGTTGTGTCCTTCGAAAACCGTCGCATTTTCGGACAGCGTCATTGACTTTCGGACATTTAATCTGCCAATTTGCGCAGCCATGAACTAAAATTTAAGTTATTGCCTTTCTGTAAACTTAATGTTTGCATTCATATACTAATTCATACTGTGTGTTGCACGTTATTCCAGTTGCTATGGATGTATTTCACTTTTAGGTCATGTTGAATTTTGAGTTTACATGCTCAGAGTTCAATAGTGGGATGACAGCAGCGGAAGTAGCCGGAAACCTCTGCACTGTAGGCCTGTGGGGATAACACCAGCGGACAGGAGGTTGTTTTATCTTTGGAGGAGGATCGGTTTGACGACGTTCAGGAAGACCTGCTTCACAAAATTAACCGTTTGTGTGTTCCGTAACACTTCTGTTGTCGAATGAGCTGAACAACTGTCTTCTCGGACTTATTACTAGTGTTAATAGATAAGGAAATTTAAGCTGCTGTAATCAAATTTTACTTTAAGTCTGCAGGTGGGGGAAGAGGGAACAAGTGTAATGAACCTTCAACGTAATTACAGCGAGGAGGAATTCCTTTGGAAAGGTGAAGAAAAGGAAGAGGGAGACAGTCATGGTTCACTTAGCGGAACCATTATAGTCACTTAGACTTCATTGCTTTAAGAGAACCACAAAAGCAATCTACAAGGTTGTAAGTCCGTAATGCTAACGGGAAGGAATGAAAGTTTTCTCAAACTTAGAATCGAGTGTTTTTCACCTGGAAGACATTTTAAAACGGCGTTGACAGAACTTCCGCTACTTACCTGAAATCCCGTCTTCTTATTGTTTGAAAATCAAACAACTAACGTTTCTTGTCGACCCTGGTCTGTATCCTGATAATGGATTAAGCAGAAAACTAGTTTGAAGGGAAAATATCTAAAGAGAAATTTTTAACCCGAAATATGAAATTCTAACATGTGACGGAAAAATCCATACAAAAGATCCTGCGTCATGTAACATTAGCATGACTAACAATGGAAGCAGTAACATGAAATAGTTGTGATTAAAGACTGGCCGATTTGAAATCAGTCGTGGGTAAGGCTTGTGCGTTTGGAAGAATCCCAAGGAAGTGTTCAACAAGAAGTAGGTAACAATACTGTTTTGTCCAGAGCTTGAGTATTGCTTATCAGTTGTGGGAAACATCAGATAAATTTGATAGAAGATCCAATAGCAGCAAGTTTGATTACAGCCTCATTTTGTAGGCGCGGAAGCGTCAGATGATCAGGAAACTATGGCAGACGGTGCAGAAGGGATCGCCATTGTATGCGCTGCTTTCGAGGACGTACGTTCCTCCAAGAGTAAACAAATATTGTTTTTTTTATATTATGTCTGTTCCAAGGGAACAGACGTTGGTGGTAATCAGCAGCAGAGAAATATATTTATGTATATGCTTCGCAAAACTAATTTTCCCGACGTCTGTTGCTCCTGTAAGATGGACAAACGATGTCCAGCACATGAAAATTTGTGCCGTGCCGGACCGGGACTCAAACCCGGGTCTCCTGCTTTTCGCGAGCGGTCGCCTTGACCACTCGGCCATCCGTGCACGCTCCCCGGCCAGACCCAAACTTCCATGTATTGCACTTTCTTTCCCTCGCTTGCTCGCACACGTTATAACGCCTGACAAGCTTACGGTGGAAGAATTCTCTTCCTCTTGCGGGACTCGCGCTATAACATGTGCGAGCATGTGAGGGATAGAAAGTGCAACACATGGAAGTTTGGGTCTGACCGAGAAGCGTGCACGGGTGGCCCAATGGTTAAAGGCGACCGCTCGCGTAAAGCGGGAGACCCGTGTTCGAGTCCCGGTCCGGCACAAATTTTCATGTGTTGCACATCTTTTGTCCATCTTAGAGGAGCAGCAGATGTCGGGAAATTTCGCGATTTGCGAAGCATATACATGGACAATATATTGTTTCCTCCTGCGTATACTCCGCAAAAAGATCACAAAGATAAAATTAGAGCCCACACGAAGGAAAACATACCCAGGACTTATTTCCGCGAACCACGACAAATTTTAGGAAGTGACAACTGTACCCTCCGCCACACACCTTGAGGTGACTTTAGTATGGACGCAGATGAGTCGGCCAGCCAGCTTCAGCATGTGAACCCGGCCCGAGGTTGCCTGCGCCTGTCCTAGGTGACTAAGCGCACTATGCCGTTGTCTAAGCAACCGCCCCATTCTGTCATTTAAATTCCGCTTTATAAAAAACACTTTACACAGCATATAAAACAGGTAAAGCAGCAGCAACTATCTTGGAACGTCAACTGTTCCAGGACGTCAAGCTCAATATTATTATTTAGGACTCAAATTCGACGAAAATTTAGCGTTTTATCAAATTACTACCGCCACAAACTGCTTCGATCCTCTACGGAAGCTGCAACAATTAGAAAGCACTGATCACTTGGTTGATCTGTTTTAAACCTCATGCAATGTATTTTATTCTAAGCATGACTTTATATTTAGAAAGTTGAACAGGTGGGTTTAACAGTTTTAGGATAATTTAGGAATGACATTGACCATAGATGTTTCTTATATCTCAATGATACCGGTTGCTGTTAGTTTACCATTTTCAAGCTACCATCAGCCACTGAAAAATTTAGTATGATCTATTTTACAGTTTTTTATGATAAGCTATTAGCTAAACTGCTAGCGCATGAAAATAGTAAACTAACCGAAATAGGTAACATTGAGAAAAACAGCTATGGTCAATGTCATTTTGCAATCATGACTACTTTGAACTATTCTTTATCTTATCTATTTCTTGTACTCTTTAGGCATGCCTAGATACTTAACAGCTTTTAATCTGCTATTTACATCAAGCAGGTTATGATCATTGAATGATTTGTAACTATCAAATCCACCTTACTTCTGCCTCGTTTTTATTTTTGTATGGCTCAATATATAATCACAGGCATATAGTTTTATAGCATGGCATGAGCTTTTACGGTGATTCATATGACCTAATCAAATCTCATGTATTTTATAAGTTTCGAAGTGACACTAATGGACGGGACATGTTTACTACAATAAAGTTTCTAGATTTTCTTAAATATGTTGGAGGGTGTCGTGTCCCTAAAAGGTCCTACCGATTTCTCGAGACAAAGCAAATCCATAACGAAAAGCGCTTTCAGAAGAACATACTTTTATGTCGTCTCCGACTCACTTGGCAGAAGAGCCACCCTCAAGATTTTATTTTTGTTTTGAAAATTGTCGAAGTCATTCTTGTTTTATGTCAGTAAGCTACTCTGAATATACTACCGAGATTTTAAAAATCTAGAATAATTTAGTTTCAGGACTTCCCATTTCAAAGACTCCGCCCGCCGATTTGTCTACTATTTGGCATCGCTAGCAACACGTTGCATTTTGTTAGTCATCACCTAAAATTTTTGAGAACGATCTAGAATACAGTACTCGGGCTGGAGGGGTAGAGAAGTTGGTTGAGTATATGTTCTATTTACGTGCTCTAAAACGTCGAAAGTAAAGAATTACGTCAGCTTTTAGCTAACTTAAATTTTTCATCGGTTTGGTGGAAAAACTTTTCAGATTAGTACTTATCCATCATACGGAACTCTGCCCGTTGACTTGGCAGACGTCTTCGCTCTCGTCTTGCGAACGTGCAGCGAATTATGCATTCTGCATACGCAAGCTGTTAGCTCCGTGTCGTCTACGTGACAAAAATGGGAACAATGGAGCTAGAAGAGCTACACCTGCTCACTCAGCCAATTCAGCAGTCCATGCAGGGTTGCCAACTCAAGATATTTCTCCAGGCTTATGGGTCTTGTCTCTGGCACCAAAGCAACATTTTCCAAATTACCAAGAGATACCTTAATTTCCGACAGTACTTTTGACGTTACGTTGAACAATTGAAAGGCCAACAATTAAGAATGTTATCAGGCTTTCTGACAAATCACTGAACGAGTCATGTGGGGGCATAATTCTCGTTTTGTAATACAATTTTTTCAGGTACATTCATCTAATTCTTAGATAGACCACGACAAACATACAGGAAGGTAAAGGTGTATAATACTCCAGAAACTAGTATTGGTACGAACATTACAGTTCTTACCAAAAACGGACATGAAAATTTTGAATTATCAAGAGCTGCAGTACTGCAATGAAAGCTGAGAGGAAATTTCGAAACCTTAGCCTACAATCTCAATCGCAGATTTTCATCTATCAGGTGTTTCAGTATAGAACCAAGTCTTACACAATATTACTGCATTGTCAGCACAATTATACTTGAACTACGTATTCTCAGTGTGTACTTTGCTACTAACACAGCTATAGCGCAAAAACTAATTTTGTCGATCTGTCATCAATCTCTGGATCCTATGAACATATTTTCATACATTTACCTAGAAATCTTGACCTAGCCTTCAGAGATGCGTGATCAGGCAATGCAACCTTTAACATCTGACACCGTGAGTACGTTATTCTCAAAATAGGACGATGCTTCGATAGTTGTGTACTCGTGCCCATTGTGTTCCACTTCTGCTTCGGCGCGGTTCTGAGACTAAGCTTCGTTTCATAGCGAAACCAAATTCTTATGCTACGCAGATACAAAAGCAAACTTCGTCACTGACAAGGTATAGATAACCCCACGTTTTAAATTTTATATACTACTAGTTTCGTTCATAGACTAATCTCGAATACGAGAAAAGATCAATGGTGCAGATTTAACTGTATGCAACATTCAAAGCACATTACAAGAATTAGTCTAAATTAAGGTGTAAAATGAAGGTGCTGCTTTTTATACTTTTGAAAAATTTACGGGATTCAGCCATAGTTAAATTCCGCCACCACGCCGTGAGGATCTACATAAAAATTCCGCTACGGTTGGCAATACCGGTGGGTTAGTTTCTCCTCACGATCCATATGAGAGCAAGATTTCATGAGTTGTAGCATATCACCAGAGGTATTTGAAGCCGATTCTGCAGACTTCATTAGTAGTCTTCGTCGGGGTTTACGACCATCTGCAAGCCTCTGCTGAAACATTTGACCTCCCCGTGGGTCAAACCTGTGACAAATAGTACTGAAGCTGTGTAAAACCTGGCAGTCTTACATCTGAGCATTATTGTAGGACAGATTCCACGTCTCCACCTTTGTAAACCGCATTTCCTTTCTATTCTACGTATACACTGACGTTTACCACTTGCTTCATACACAAATGAGCCTAAAACGCTACACACAGCCCGGTATTTGTTACGAGTTAGCAGATTACAAATTGCGAACCGGCTATTCTAGTCGGTGAATCCTACGTTTTGTGAAGCGCACAATTAGATTTCTGGGCAAAAAGTTGATGTTAGAGGAGCACAAGCCAAACCCGCACCCTAGTACGAACCACTACTGCACAATGATTAGCGACGCATTCTACATTCTCAATTTCTTAATACTTTGTGAACACGTTATTTCCAGCTGAACCTTCGTGACTTCCATTTCATATTCCTGCACGTTAACTGAGAATCAGATTTATTTACTTTAATAGGCTGAGATTGTTTTGGATCTGTTTACATAAAATCGCCTGGTTACCTCTATCCGACAAGTATTCACAACAAACTCTGGGTTACAGCTATATACTAGCTGAGCCATAATTTGACGACGCGATTCCACCTGTATGTTTTGACTCAGAATATGTCTGAAAACCCGTATTTCAGTCATAGCCAATTTCAAATATTGTTTCAATTGATCATTGATTTTAAGCAAATCACGGGGCTCGCTAAAGTTTTACTTTCATTTTGGGAGAAGCGTTGCACATCACAGTTGCGGCATAATATCTATACATTTCCTACACGCGAGCATCGCAATGCAACCGTTGCTTGTTCACGACAATTTAAGCTGTACTCGGGTTCCTGCCTAACCACATTTAAAATGAAGACTCGTAAAAAATATTTAAGTACTCCTGTCAATCAGAATAGACATCTACAGAAACTTTTAGAAAGTACTTAGCATACTACCGAAACGGCCGATGCCACGGGTCAAAGTCAACAGGGCAATTTAGTTTCGCCGTGAAAGATTTTAAGGTTTCAAGACTAAAGGCTATGGTTACACTATATTTGTAAATATCCACTACAAGTTCTGTTTTTCTTAACTGTCTAATGCATACCTTCGTGGGAAAACGCTTGCGGCAGCTTACTGTGCAGACAGGTGAATGCTCCATGAAACTTGTCACGTAGAATGAGAGGGAGTTTATCGTGTTGACCATGAAA
This sequence comes from Locusta migratoria, assembly GCA_026315105.1. Classification (NCBI taxonomy): domain Eukaryota; kingdom Metazoa; phylum Arthropoda; class Insecta; order Orthoptera; family Acrididae; genus Locusta; species Locusta migratoria. Next base: position 31,534,766 of record CM048750.1, on the reverse strand, counting down.
TGCTGTTCCTGCTACGGTTGACAGGTTTTTTATACCCTGGGGCGGTCAAAACATCGGAATATTAAGTTGTCAATCACTACGCCGTCACAGCCACAGGTAAAATTTTTCCATTTCGAGGGCAGGCTGACGCTTCGGTTTGCGAAGTTTTTTAACTGAGAGGAAAGGAAGTGGACAGCTGCCCATCCTCTGACGCCCTCTGTTTACGCCCCCAGAAAATGTTAGCAACATCCACTATTCTGGATTTAGCATTTATTAATGAGCTAGCCATATCACAAATGGCAGCTTTCCCTCTTCAAGTGAACATGCTCCCTTTTATCCGGTGTCTACCTGTGACAAAATATTTAGTTTCACCGTGGTTCAAAGTACCAAGTTCGTTCGGAGCCGAGTAATCCATTGAGGAAAGCACTGCCGTTCGAAACAATTCAGTTTAAATCCTCACACTGCAATTTCCTAGTACCCGTTTGTTTTCAGCTAAACCTTTTTCTTATTCCTCTTCGCGTTAACAGATGTTATCATGCCAAGTGTTTTCATAAAATATAGCTATCTAAATCTAGTTACCGCTACCCCGACACGAATTCGTGAAACGGACTCATTGTTAAAGGGGTACACTTGCAGATGACTTCCGCTAAAAAAGGAATCTTTCAGCTTTTTCGAATTCAAGTTTTTAGTGGTACAAAACTTGAAAAAGTTTGGGATGAAAATTAGGTCATAACGCATTAATCTGGACCAAGGATAAGAGCACTTCATAGTCATTGGGACAACCTCCCAGAGAATGGTGAAGTATCTCCCCAAAATAGAAACCCATTGTTCAACGACGCGGTACCTCAGCCTATCGTACAGTAGTTTAAAAAATGAAGTATGGGAGAACTGAAGTAATGCGGAATTAAACTCTTATGCGTTTCACCTGTATCACTAAAATATTTTAAAAAGGAATCTTCGCTCAATATAGAAACCCATACTGAAAAATAAGGACAAATCTTACGCATGGTCAGGTTTTTAGCAGGCGAAGTCGAGCTAATTGTCACAGGACCATAATTTCTTCACGGTCCCAGGGTTCATTTAAGGATAAATTTTGAAGAGCAGTCGTACGTATTCGCTAATTTCCTTTATGTGGACCAGTGAGGTTTCGTCTAATGTTTATTATATAATTCTAGTCTACCCGTTATTAGCTGTACCTGCTCCATCGGATCAAGTTTAGCTACTGAAATGCATAAGACAATTTTGCTATTCTACTTTCCGTCTACGGGTGTAACTTTAGCAACTGGGTACTGATACTTTATGTATGCCCCTTTGAACTGCATAGCTTATGCCAATCTCTACCAAAACTCTGATTTGAAAAACAAAGTATTCTGTTTTTATGAAATTTTAATTGTTTACATAGCAAGAACAGGACTTTCTATTTGGTAAAATCCTACACTTTAGAGCCAGAACGACGAACGTAGAACTATACTTCGTTTTCCTGCGAGTGAATTTAACAGCAGCGAACCCACTGGTTAAACTATTTGCAGATGGGTCAGAATCTGTAAAAACCCGTCTGAGCAAGCATCAAGTGTGAATCACCATCCTCATTTGAGATAATTACCGGAAATCTACAGTATATGTTTTGTGCTTTGTAATTAACTTATAAACGTGAAAAAATTACATTCTTGCCACTATTTTTTAAATGGAGGCTTTGCAAATTCCAACGATTTGTATGCACTGCACGACTGCGTTTATTTGCTGTATGACTAGTAAAGCGTGTACATTTTTTTGGCTGGAATCTGAAGTACGTACGGTACTCACTAAGCCAATATCAAACACTATATTAACAAATGGTTACGAGCCAACAACAGAAGAATCATTGATCCGGATTACATTTAACAAACATTTCTTACCTAATTCTCTAAATGAAAGTACCACCTTCAGAAACAGAACACCGGAACTCCGGCAAAAAAAAAATTTTGTTGAAAATAATTGTCACATTACCTTCTTTGGGCCATCCTGAATAATAGCCTCGTATTCCATTCCTTCCACAGCCATGACGACCACAGTTACTGTGCGCTATAAGACAAATGGACGTTGCAGATGCGACGGCTACAACCCAGCACCACGCACCACTTTCGAATGCCACGGCCGGCTGTCAATTCAGCAGACGACAACGCCGTACACCAGCGATTAAACTGCTCGAGTAACCACTGCGCTCTGGCGGCAGCATCATACATTCATACTTCACAGTTGTTATGCAGAGGTGCGGCGTAGTGAGGATTGAAACTCTATATTATCATTTTGTTCATTTGTACAATGAAGCAATGAATGATATACTGGTTCTATTATCAGCCTGCAAATATTTTTCCACTGAAGAATTTTCCTGATATATGACGCATTAAACAGAGATAATGCATGATATTACCTCAACGAAGCACGCGATTAGATGATAAATATTTGTTTACGTGTTATTTATACGTAAAAAACAAGTTTATGTTGACACGTATAATATACTCTGCGAATATTTAGGCTTTAGTACAAAATGTTGAAAGCAGTAATTTTGATAGGAGGCCCTTTGAAAGGTAAATCGAGTAATTTTAGAACTAGATTAATGTGTAGTAAAAAATAGTAGAATGTACTGCTAATCTTCTTTATTTCTTCAGGGACGAGGTTTCGCCCTCTTTCGCTTGACATTCCGAAACCTCTTTTCCCTGTAGCTGGCCTTCCAATGATTCAGCATCACATAGAGGCATGTGTCAATGTACCAAACTTGAAAGAAATCTTAATTCTAGGATATTATCCTGCTTCAGAACTTTCGCAGTTTGTTGAGGAAATGATTGAAGAGTACAAAGTTAACATACGGTATGTGCATTTGGTTATAGGACTAGAACTGCAGTTGTATGTCTGTGTGTGTGTTTCACTGTTACTATGATTGTTGTAGGTACCTCCAAGAATTTACAGCACTTGGAACTGCAGGTGGAATATATCATTTTAGAGATCAAATTCGATGTGGAAACACTGAAGCTTTTTTTGTTCTGAATGGTGACGTCTGTGCCGATTTTCCTTTAGTGGAAATGTTGCATTTCCATCAAGAGAAAGGAGAAAGATCACTGGTATGCTCTTGGATTCTATCACGGATAAGTGTAAAATGTTGGCATGCTACAGAGAACAAAAGTAGGAGTTTTTACATCGCACTTTTACCTAGTTGAAAAGCTCACTTTTTATGTGGCTGTCTAAGGCTGTTAGATATTTTGAAAAAGCATATTTAAGCTACAGCTGTACTTTCTATTACGTGAAATTTTAGTTCCGGAACTGGCGGTGTAGTTTGTTTATGTTGGTAACAACATGTTTGCTTTACAGATATTAATTATTAATTCTGTTATGAGTCAGAGTTATATACAAAAACCTGTCAACGCTACAGCAGGAACAGAATTAATTATTTATTTCATGGTCAACAGAAAAGAGTATTCCCCTCATTCAATGCCTGTTAATAGCATCAGAACACTACACTGCAACTGCCATAAGTAAATTTGTTCCTTGTATTTTATTATTTACTGCTCACTGAACCATAGATATTTATTAGTTAGCTCCCAAAGCCATTATAACAAAAATTGGCATAATTTTACAATGGGGTTCCAGGCAATATTTGACGACACGATTCCACCCATCTGCTTTTACCCATGACGTCATCAACATGTCGGAAAACTTGTATACAGGATATCTTAATAATCTGTAGTTATCTTTGTAACAACAGTGGATGGTCCAGTAAGGAATATTAATAATAATATGTAGATAGGGAAGAACTTGCCGTGAAGATGAATGTTTAGCCGCCGACAGACACAAACACGATTCTAAATTTTCAGCTGCAGCCTTCCTCAGAAAGAGAACAGTCATTCACACGTCAGCCACCCAATACTGTCTGACTACACAGCAAGTTGAAGGAATGGGAGGGGGGGAGGGGAAAGGAGCGGAGGAGGGGGGGGGGGAGTGGGGATCACCAAGCAGAGGTGATGTCAGGCAGAAAATGAGATGCAGTATGAAAAAGGGTGTGTGAACAAAGTAATCATAAAATTTAAAAAAAAAATAAATAAATAAATAAAATAAAAACAGAAAGCACACCGTAGGGAAAGGGGGCATGAATAGGCAGGAAATGTAGGATGTGAGGCGGGGGGACTGTGGGGCATGGAATGTAGGATGTTATGTTATCTGAGGTTGAGGCCAGGATGGTTGTGGGACCTTAGGATATGCTGTAGGGTAACTCCCATCTCCGCAGTTCAGAAAATCTGGTGGAGAAGGGGAGGATCCAGGTGGCTAGTGTGGTGAAGCAGCTGTTAAAGTCCAAGGTGGTGTGCGCCACTGCATGCTATGCCACAGGATAGTCCAAATCACTCATGGCCACAGTTTGACGATGGCCATTCATCCTGCTGGAGAGCCGACTAGTTGTCATGCCAATGTAGAATGCAGAACAGTGATTGCAGCAGAGTTCGTGTATTGCGTGGCTGCTTTCAGAAGTGGCCCGGCCACTGATGGGGTAGGAAAAGCCTGTGACAGGACTGAAATAGGAAGTGCTGAATGGATGGGTTGGACAGGTTTTGCATTGGGGTCTTCCACAGGGATATGATCCCTGTGGTAAAAAAAAAGGGGGGGGATGCGATCACGTTTTAAGCACATAATATTAATCTCTAATCTGTTCTGTTTGTAAAAAAACTATTGTCTGTAACTCAGCCACCACGCCTTCTACAAAAACACACACATATCAAAACTACAGCACTGTGATGATGTCACGGGTCAAAGCTGACAGGTGGAATCGCATCCTATAAATGGCCGTGATTCCACTCCTCTGCATTGACCCACGATGCCCTCAATATGTCGGAAAACCTGTATTTCAGTTGTAGCCAACTGCAGATAGTACACGTTTCAATTAATTAGTGTTTTTAATCAAATCATAGGGCTCATTAAAATTTTTGCATAATTGAAGACCGCGATACAACCCGCCGGCTTTGACCAATGACATCATACTTGAGTCTCACAAGATACACTACATAGTAATACCAACTGGCAACAAACACTATCAACATTCTGAATATCATTGTAATACTTATGTATTGTAGGTAGTAAATAATCTGTGATTAACCTCGTAAATTAAAAATTGCTACAACAGAATGTACCATTGGTCACAGGTCTCAGCCAAAAAATTCGAGCCTTCAGCACTCACTTGCGAAACAAAAATCTCTCGGTTAACCTATACCTAACCATAAGAGAGACGCTACAGATCACTTTTTAAACACAAAATCGTTATCTATAATTCATGTTTTGCATGTGAACAAAATATTGTGTTTAACTCAGATGTGATGTGATTGGACAAAGCCGACGGGTCGTATCAGGACATTAATTGACCCAAAATTTTACTGATAATTTGGAAGAACCATTACCTATCACAGCTGCGGTCTACTATCGGTACATTTCGAACTCTCAAGCATTGTGGGGCTTGTTCACTCGTAACAATTTAAGCTGTACTCTTAGCTTCCTGCCTATCCATATCCTTTAAAATTAAAGTTATGACGTATCGGTAAAAAAATATTGAAGTACTTTTGTCACTCAAAATAGACATCTACAGTGTAGTTTATCAAAAGTACTTTGCCTTCTACACAATACACCAATGCCACAGGTCAAAGCCAATGGGTAGAATCACGTCCTATAAATGACACAGAGAATAAGTTTTTTCACATATAATACAGTCTGCTGTTATATTTGACACATGTAGAAATAGTTGATTCTTATAGTATTAATTTATTTATAGTGTTCTCTGTGATAATGTAATTACATGTGATATTCTGTCCCCCCCCCCCCCAAATATTATAAATATTTTTCCCCCAATATATGAGAGATCTGTTGTCTCTGAACTCGAATCATAGGTTGATTAAGATGTGCATTATAGTTGGCGTTGTGCAGGAAGGTGCATAACTGAAGACCGGGATACCACCCGTTAGCTTTGACCTGACATCATTAACATGTCGGAAAAACCAGTGTACGGGATAATATCTGAACACTTGTGTATTGTAGATTACAAATAATCTGTGGTTATTACAACAACAGAATGTACCATCGATCACAGGTCTCGGGCCAAAAATTTGAGCCTTTGGTACTCACTTGGGGGTGGGGGGGACCTCTGTTAATCTATATCTTACCGTCAGAGTGAAGCTACATCACTTTTTAAACACAAAATCTTGCTGTATATTCTATGTTCTGCTTGTAAACAAACAATGATCTTTAACTCAGCCACCACATAATTACACCACCTACAAACACGCATGCTTGTGACAACATGCCAATGCCTCGGGCCAAAGACGCTGGGCGTATTCCTGTTTTCAGATGACCCTAGGAAGGCTCATCCGTGCATAGAGGCGGAGCGATAGGGGAAGCATGGAGGGGAGGAGCTATGGCTGTGCGCCAACCTTAGAGGCTGTGAGAGAAACATTGCATAACTTACAGCCAGCCACACACTTAGAGAATGAATATTATTGACTGCCAGTGTGGTAATGGAGGGGGATGCACAGATCGGCTGAAAACTGGGCCGCCCTCCTATGTGACACGGACTATAGTGTGTGAAAATGATGACTCTCTGTGTCAATCACTACTACTACTACTACTACTACTACTACTACCACAACCACTACACTATTATTATGTGCTAAATTTTACCTATGGTAGTGTAATTTGCTAATGTTGGTGACAAAATGTTTGATTTATGGGGTTAAATAATGTACTGACAAGAAAAGGGTAACACACACACACACACACACACACACACACACACACACACACCAGAACCTGTTAATTATTGTTCCTGAATTATTATTTCATGGTCAATATAAAAGGTTATTCCCTTCATTCTATGTGACTGACTTTTCAAAGACTTTTTAACAGTCATTGCCAGCACCAGCACACTACGCCACTACTGCCATAGTAAAAGTTTACGTTTAAATTAGAAACTGATTATGATTCCTTGGTAGATTATGATTGTGTTCTGGACTAGGTCTCAGTCCCTTCTCACCAACTGATTTATATCATCACAATGTGCAACATGTCCTTGCTAATCTGAAGACAGGAATACCACCCATCAGCTTTGACCCGTGGCTTCGGCATGTTGTTGTGTGCTTGTCTGTAGCACGAGTAATTATGTGTTTAATAAGAGACCTGTAGCCTCCCTCTGATAGTGAGGTGTAGGTTAACAGAGAGGGTTTTTTCTTCTTTTTCTTTTCGCAAGTAAGTGCTGAAGGCATGAATTTTTTGGCTGAAACCTGTGATTGATGGTACCTTCTGTTGTTCTAATATGTAATTTATGGTGATAACCTCAGATTATTTATTATCTATAACACATAAGTATGAAGATATTATCCCCTATAAGGTTTTTCTAACAAGTTGACGATGTCATAGGTCAAAGCTCTTGGGTGGTATCCTGGTCTTCAGTTATACCTATGTCCTCACAGCTTCAGTTCTGTAAGTATATTTCTCCTCTTGCTGTGACTGGATAGATCAATCAGTCGGTCATTGTGTTCACACAAAGGACAAATTTCTAGATTAAAGTCCATGTAGAGCCTACATTTTAAATATGCCCTGAAGATTCACAACACTGCTCATTCCATAGCAGAATGAAAAGTGATAAGAAATTTTAGTGTATTAGTGGTTACATACCTCTATAAAACTGATTATAATTACTGAAATATCTGTTTAAGAGATTTACGGCTTTCTTTTCCAGATAACAATGATGACTACAGAAGCTACACGTCAACAGTCTGTACACTATGGCTGCATTGTGTTAGACAAAGAAACGTGTGAAGTGAATCACTACGTGGAAAAGCCATCCACATTTGTATCAACTCTCATAAACTGTGGTGTGTATCTTTGCTCTGTGGAAATATTTCAGACAATTGCCGCAGTTTTCAATACTAGGCAACAAGAATATTACAGGTGAGTAGCAGTGGTAAGATCTCAAGATGCATGCTGAAGTTTCTTCTTTTAAATGTTATAGCTGTGATGTGTGATTAATTAGATTAATACTTGTTCCATAGATTATGTATACAACATTTCTTAATGATGTGGAATGTGTCAATTTAGTAAGTAGATAGTATTTTAAGGATTTTTTAAATTTTCATTTTTTTAAATTTATTTTTTAAGTTTTATTTAAAAATTAATCTAAAGTGTAGAAGGAGTTGCCATTCAAAAATTCCTTGAATTTCTTTTTAAGTACCAGTTGGCTATCTGTCAGATTTTCGATGCTACTTGGTAAGTGACCGAAGACTTTCATGGCAGCATATTTCACTCCTTTCTGTGCCAAAGTTAGATTTAACTTTGAATAGTGAATATTGCCCTTTCTCATAGTGTTGTAGCTATGCACACTGCTATTACTTTTGAATTGGGTCGGCTTGTTAATAACAAGTTTCATTAGTGAATATATATATATATATATATATATATATATATATATATGTATGTATGTATATGTGTGTGTGTGTGTGTGTGTGTGTGTTTGTGTGTGATTTTATTTATTTTATTTGTTCCTATCGACGAGCCGGTCCTTTTGGTAAGTCATCTGTTTTCTATTTTTATTTTTGTTTATCCCACCGGGAAAGTTTCCCTCTATAATTATTTATATATATATATATATATATATATATATATATATATATATATATATATATATATATATATATATATATATAAAAATAGAAAACAGATGACTTACCAAAAAGACCGGCTCGTCGATAGAAACAAATAAAATAAATAAAATCACACACAAACACACATACAAGCTTTCGCCACCACTGGCAGCTTCTTCAGGAAAAAGAGGAAAAAAGGGGAGGAAAAGGGAAGGATATGGGTTTTAAGGAAGTGGAAAAGGAGTCATGTGTGTGTGTACTCATTTATTTATTTGTGATGCTGTCACACCTGTGCTCCTTCGCCTGGTGAGCAATCTTCGTCTATTTTTTATATATAATTTTTCCTGCTAGGAATTTTTCGTATATTATATATATATATATAATATACGAAAAATTCCTAGCAGGAAAAATTATATATAAAAAATAGACGAAGATTGCTCACCAGGCGAAGGAGCACAGGTGTGACAGCATCACAAATAAATAAATGAGTACACACACACACACACACACACACACACACACACACAAACGCAAGCTTTTGCAACCCAGTTGGTTCTTCAGGCAGAAGGGAAGGAGAGGGAAAAGGAAATTTGGGTTTTAAGGAAGAGGGTAAGGAGCCATTCCAATCCCGGGAGAGGAAAGACTTACCTTGGGGGAAAAAAAAGGAGGGTAAACAAATGCACACACACCCACACATTCACACAGACACAGATATGATATATATATATATATATATATCACCTGAAATTCTTACCCAGCCTGTTACCTCCTGAAACCATCCTTGTAACCATTGATGCTACTTCCTTATACACAAATATCCCACATGCCCAGGGCCTCGCTGCGATGGAGTATTTCCTTTCACGCCGACCACCCACTTCCCTACCTAAAACCTCTTTCCTTAATACCCTTGCCAGCTTCATCCTAACCCACAACTTCTTCACTTTTGAGGGCCAGACATACCAACAACTAAAGGGAACAACCATGGGAACCAAGATGGCCCCCTCGTACGCAAACTTATTCATGGGACGCTTAGAGGAAGCCTTCCTGGATACCCAAGCCTGTCAACCCAAAGTTTGGTACAGATTCATTGATGACATCTTCATGATCTGGACCAACAGTGAAGAAGAACCCCAGAATTTCCTCTCCAACCTCAACTCCTTTGGTCCCATCAAATTCACCTGGTCCTATTCCAAATCCCATGCCACTTTCCTTGATGTCGACCTCCATCTGTCCAACGGCCAACTACACACATCCGTCCACATCAAACCATCCAACAAACAACAATACCTCCATTATGACAGCTGCCATCCATTCCACATCAAACGTTCCCTTCCCTACAGCTTAGGTCTTCGTGGCAGAAGAGTCTGCTCCAGTCCCGAATCACTGAACCAGTTCACCAATAACCTACTAACAGCTTTTACATCCCGCAGCTATCCTCCTGATCTGGTTCAGAAGCAAATTACCAGAGCCACCTTCTTAACCCCCTCCCCCCCCCCCCCCCAAATTCAGAACCGTCCACCGAAGAACCCCAGAAGTGCCCCTTTTGTCACCAGATACTTTCCGGGACTGGAGCGGACTCTGAATGTGGCTTTCCAGCAAGGATACGACTTCCTTAAATCCTGCCCTGAAATGAGATCCATCCTTAATGACATCCTTCCCACTCCATCAAGAGTGTCTTTCCGCAGCCCTCCTAACCTTCGTAACCTCCTAGTCCATCCCTATGAAATCCCCAAACCACCCTTCCTACCCTCAGGCTCCTTCCCATGCAACTGCCCCCGTTGTAAAACCTGCCCTATGCACCCTTCCACCACCACTTACTGCAGTCCAGTAACCCGGAAGGTGTACACAATAAAGGGCAGAGCCACTTGCGATAGCACCCACGTGATTTACCAACTGACATGCCTGCACTGTGAAGCGTTCTATGTGGGAATGACCAGCAACAAACTGTCCATTCGCATGAATGGTCACAGGCAGACAGTGTTTGTTGGTAACGAGGATCACCCTGTGGCTAAACACGCCTTGGGGCACGGCCAGCACATCTTGGCGCAGTGTTACACCGTCCGGGTTATCTGGATACTTCCCACTGACACCAACCGTTCAGAACTCCGGAGATGGGAACTTGCCCTTCAGCTTATTCTCTCCTCCCGTTGCCCACCTGGTCTCAACCTCCGTTAAATTCATATTCCCGCCCACCATCTTTAGCATCTTTGCCTTGGTTCTGTGGACAGAGCCTTTGCCTCAAGTGGTATCTCTGTCCAACTTCTTTGCTTTTTACAAATGTTTGTCTAGGTGTATTTGCGTTTGGATATGTGTGAGTGTGTATGTACTTGTCTACCTTCCTTTTTGTCCCCTAAGGTAAGTCCTTCCACTCCTGGGATTGGAATGACTCCTTTTCCACTTCCTTAAAACCCATATCCTTCCCTTTCTCCTCCCCTCTTTTCCTCTTTTTCCTGAAGAAGCTGCCAGTGGTGGCGAAAGCTTGTAAGTGTGTTTTGAGTGAGATTTTTGTGTCTATCGACGAGCCGGTCCTTTTGGGTAAGTCATCCGTTTTCTATTTTTTATATTAATTTTAGTGCGAATATTATAGACGAAAAATTCCTAGCAGGAAAAATTATATATAAAAAATAGACGAAGATTACTCACTAGGCGAAGGAGCACAGGTGTGACAGCAGCACAAATAAATAGAACACACACACACACACACACACACACACACACACACACACATTTACACAGACGCACATTTACGCAGACTTGCGTCTGTGTAAATGTGTGGGTATGTGTGTATTTGTTCACCCTCCTTTTTTTCCCCCAAGGTAAGTCTTTCCTGTCCCGGTATTGGAATGACTCCTTACCCACTCTTTTAAACCCTCATCATTTCCTTTTCCCTCTCCTTCCCTTCTGCCCTACGAAGCAGCTAGGCTGCAAAAGCTAGCGTTTGTGTTTGCGTTTGTGTATGTGTGTGTGTGTTCTATTTATTTGTGCTGCTGTCACACCTGTGCTCCTTCACCTGATGAGTAATCTATATATAGTGCTTTTTGCGTTTGGATATATGTGAGTGTGTGTGTATTTGTTTACCTTCCTTTTTCCCCCTAAGGTAAGTCCTTCCACTCCTGGGATTGGAATGACTCCTTTTCCATTTCCTTAAAAACCATATCCTTCCCTTTCTCCTCTCCTTTCTTCCTCTTTTCCTGAAGAAGCAATCAATGGTTGCGAAAGCTTGTATGTGTGTTTGTGTGTGATTTTATTTGTGTCTGTCAACGAGCCTGCCCTTTGGGTAAATCATCAGTCTTCTATTTTTTATATTTGTTTTTCCCACCAGGAAAGTTTCCTTCTATAATCAGTCTTTTAAGAGATGCAGCTTAGGAATGGAGTTGGGAGGTGGGTGAGGGGAGAAAAATAAAATAAAATAAACAACATAAAGTAAAATAAATATACAAAATGCATGCATATTGCAAGTACACAAAACCGCATACACACACACACACACACACACACACACACACACACGATCGCACATTCACACACCACTCAAAATAGGTGAGGTTTGGGATAGGGAGGTAGGAACTGTAAGGTATGGAGAAGAAGAAGAAAAAAAAAGGGAAGTTATCGTAGGTTGAGGCCTGGTTGATTTTGGGATCGTAGAATGTATTGTAGGGATAACTCCCATCTGTGTAGTTCAGAAAAGCTGGTGGTGGATGGGAGGATCCAGATGGCGTGGGTTGTGAAGCAGCCATTAAAATCAAGTGTGTGCTCCGCTGCATGCTGTGCCACAGGGTGGTCCACCTTGTTTTTGGCTTCAGTTTGGCGGTGGCCATTCACCCTAATGGATGGCTGGTTGGTGGTCATGCCAATATAGAAAGCTGTAGTGTTTGCAGCACAGTTGGTAAAATACGTTAAGGCCATGGCCGATAGCTGAAAGTGTTGTATGTGTGTGTCTTTTGTATGTGCCTGTTGCAGCTCGTCGCCATGTCTTTGCGGTGAGTAGTAAACTGTCCTTACTATATTATTCAGTATTCTCTTCTTTGTTCTCGGTGCTCCTTGGAATCCAGTATGACAAAATCTCTTTGATACAGCTGTAATAATGTCACGCCACCCCAAGATCGTGCTACCGCACGGAGCCCAGGAGAACACCTTGAACAAAGAAAAATAAACACAACACACAACAGAATATATTTAAAATTATAATGATCTATGAAACATCCCTATTTTTAACCTATACATTTGATAGTTTATTAAAACCCATGAAATAACAATTAAATAATAATCTATTCCCTTACAAGGTGAAGTACTGACAGAAGCTGTGGGGAGAGGCCATAGGGCATGTTGGGATAGCTCAGTCAGTAGAGCACTTGCCCACAAAAGGCAAAGTTCGTAGGTTCCCATCCCATTTCTGGCACATAGTTTTAGTTATTTGTTCAGTGAAGTAACTGATGGTGGCCAAGATAGAGTTGCAATAATTAAAAAAAAGTATTTTTAAACATGAGGAGAAGATGCCCGATGTCAGGAAGTCTTTTTGGAAGGTATTTGTCTGAAGTACAGCTTTGTACAGAGTGAAATAACTATTTAAAAAAGTTAAACAATACAGAAGATTTTGAAATGCAGTGTTAAGTGTCAAGGAGAAATGCTTAATAATGACGAGAGTAACTAGGGAGTAACAGAGTATTTGGCAAAACTTGACTGGAAGATGGGGCTGGTAGATAGGGTACATCCTAGAACATCAAGGAATAGTTACTTTGGTAATGGATAGAAATGTTTGGGTAGAATGGTAGAGGGAGACCAAGACACACAGCAAGCTGAGAACAAGATGTTGGTTACAGTTTTTAACAAGGCATGAAGAAGCTTGCACAGGATTAACTACAATGTACAGTTGAATCAAATGAGTGTTTACACTGACAACACTGCCCATCCAAAATGCAACACAAGAAGGACCTGAGCTGCTGCAGACAAATTTATTTGGGTGATAACACATTCTACAAGATCACATGATTTAAGTGAGGAAGCTGAAATCAGTATTGAATCGTAGAGGCTGTGGGTGCATTGTTGGGGTACAGCAATCTGTGCTGCTTCCACAAATTGCAAAAGTTGTGGCCCGTTATTCTGCAATCACTGACCAGATGTTTCTGATAGGTGAGAGACCAGGAAAACAGGAAGCTAAGGCCACAATGCAATAATGTGGACAATGAAGGTGTCATTAACACTGCATGTGTGGTCACACATTACCCTATTGCCATGTGACACTCAAGAAGCTCCAAAGGTATAGGAGGACAAGGCCCCCAACACTTCAGAGACGTAATGTGTACTTGGAAGAACGGGATACAATGGAAAATAATACCACCCATAAACATAATATCAGGTGCAGTATAAGTTTGGTGATGCTAAAGTGTCTCCAGACTCCTCTTCAACCATCTTGGGGGTGCAGGTCAAATCAGGATTCGTCAGAAAAAACAGTGTGGTTCTATTTAGTTGCCCGTGTCTGTCATACACCTCGTCACTCCCAGTGGAAATGTCTGTGGCATTGACTCTGAGGTACACACAGCAATAAATGCCTTGCAGACATTCCACTCTTCTGCAAACGACATCAGATGGTACATGCGGACACTGTTTGTTGTAGAATAGTCTTAATTACTATATGGTTTACCAATTGGCAAAGCGATCCATCATCACTAGATTGCACACATTCTGATTGTTTCATGTGTAGTGGTGCTACAAAGTAGGGGGCAGTCAGTCCCATTGGTCTGTCATTACTTCCTGCATCCAGTGATTGCAGATCTGCAACATAGTTGGATGATTACATACTTCACAATCACAGAATTCTCCGATGGATAATCCAAAAACCCTGCAGCCAACTATACTTCCCTGGTTGAACACTGACAAGGAGACCACATGGGTATCGGATTTTAGAATTTATGGTACATGAAGGTCAGAACTCAAATAACAATCGGCCACAGCCAATAGAAGCAACTCTAAAAAATTCTCAAGAAAATCAACTTTGAAGTTTTGCAAGTAAGTGTAAGTAACAATCATTAAATGAATTGCAGCAACTGTCAACATAGTGCAGGTGGTAGTGTTCGGGCCTTAGAACGCTAGGGTCAGTGATTCGAATCCTGTCGTAACATTTTTTTTACTTTTTTCGTTGTGTTCGAATACTTACACAATTTTAATATCTAATGGTAATTTTTATGAAAAGTGCACATATTTTTTGCTGATTCGTAATTTTCTATATTTCGTAGAAGGTTGTTCCTATTGGTGGTTTTAATAAATTGGTACTTACATGTACTTTGGAAAACTTCACATTTGATTTTCTCAAGAATTTTTTAGAGTTGTGTCGAATGGCTATGGCTGATTGTTATTTAAGTTCTGAACTTCCTATACCATAAATATAATTCTAAAATCCAATACCTATGTGGTCTCCTTGTGAAATATGCTCAGAAGATGCTCACTGTCTTCTACAAGGCATACTGAAGCTGCAGATTTCACCGTATTTGGATGCTTCCTTCTGTGAGTTGCATTTTGGGTGGCTGGCAATAACTACATCATTGCAAAGTTGAAATCTGGTTTCATGTCTTTGAACATGTGAACTAGATGTGGTCACAAACAGCAAATGTGGCTTAACAATCTTCTACCAATAACTGATATAATCTGGATAATATAGTAATAAGAACAGTTTACAACTCACGGCAAAGACATGGCAATGATCTGCGACAGGCACATACAAAAGACACAGACATACAACTCTCAGCTATCAGCCAAGTTCTTCTTCAAAGTGCGGCAGCCGGAGGTGACGGTTGTATGACTGTGTGATTGCGTGAGTGTTCTATTTTCTGAAGAAGGCCATGGCTGATTGGTGAAGGTGTATGTGTGTGTCTTTTGTATGTGCCTGTCGCAGCTCGTCGCCACATCTTTGCAGTGAGTTGTAAACTGTCCTTATTACTATATTATTAATTCCAACCTGGACTTTCCATTATTTGATATAATCTTGATTTACATTCATTGGGTATTTCTGCAAAGTTTTGAAGAAGGGGGAAGTGGGGCAATAAACACACAGAAGTAGTCTGTATTTGTAAACTATTTTAATTATTGTACATGTGAAAACATTTTTGGAAGCTTTCGTTCTACTTCATGTACAAATCAATGTGAGTATATAAAACCTATTCTTTCAGCAGTGAAGACAATGGTGGTGGCAATGGCAGGAGTGGAGAATTGGCAGTGATTCAGCTCGAAAGAGACATACTGATGGCACAAGCGGGTGGGGGTCGCCTGTTTGCGCTTCAGACATCACGGTGGTGGTCACAGCTAAAGACGGCAGGATCTGCTATCTATGCAAACCGCCACTACCTTGAACTATATCGCACTCGTAGGAGAGACAGGCTTGCAGGGGCAGGACGTTGTACCATTATTGGTGATGTCCACATCCACCCTTCTGCCACAGTACACCCAACAGCAGTGGTGAGTTGTTGTGTTTCTATTGTACAGTGCAAATTACACAATATGTATTAATTTATTTCTCTCTCTCTCTCTCTCTCTCTCTCTCTCTCTCTCTCTCTCTCCCCTTTACACCTACTCTTTTTCTTTCCCTTGCCCCTTCTCTTCACTGCATTTCAGTCCCACACATTGGAACCTTTGAACTCTGCCAAGCAATACAGAACATTCTGTTCACACCCTTATCTGTCATCTTTTCCCCTTCTATAATAATAATAATAATAATAATAATAATTTAGTGTGGCTCATTGGCTTGGTGCAAGTCTTTCAATTGGACACCGTTTATATCTGAACGTATGTGTATATTCTGATTAAGTCTGAGGGCAAAAATTTGAAGTTGTTTGTCTGTGTCTATTCTATGGGCCATATGAATAAAACGGAGTATATATTTTATACTCAAAATTTCAAAGAAGATACTCAGGTTCGCACAAATAAAGAGAGTCTGAGAATATACTTCAACTGAATATGTTCTCACATGAGTAAAAGGGTGAGGGAAGTTGCTTACAACAGATAACATTTTGAGATTTCGTATGAATAAAACTAGAGAAGTTTCTCACGACCAGAAAACATTCTCCGTTTTCTGAAGTGAGCTCTCTAACATACTCTGAGCTCAGTAACTTCTATTAAATTTACATTTTACTGTGGTTTATAATAAAAAAATGACAAAATTTTTGTTGCTTAGAAAGCAAAAAAAAGTTTCTGCAAATAAAAAAATTTTGCTGATAAGTCGCTTCCTTCACAAAAATCATAAATGTGACACTTAGAGCATTTTATATATTGACGAGAGTGGTGTTAGAGTAGTTTTTTCATTGCCAACATACAAGTGAAACACAAGTGGATTCAGCTGTGTGTTTTACCCATTTGTTTGGAGTGCATACTTAGTTGTAAACAGCTAATAGCAAAATAATATTGTATTTTTTAAATAGGGTCTATTAATAACACTCTTGTGTTCCTCAGCATGTGAGGAACACAATCTGAACAGTGTCTGAGTGGGATAACACATACACACACGAAGCTCGGACCAATAGTCAACTTTGATGTATATTGTCACGCCCCAGCACAGGTCCTGATCACCAATCTAACATTGGTGAGGCCTGCGTGGCGCAATCAGGACGTTAACAACAATTTTGTGTCTTGTGTTTCCCTTAATGAATCCTTATGGCGGATATGAGAGGGAGAAAATCTTCTAGCTTTCTTAAGGGCGTGTATGTGGTACAATATACTCGGGCTAGAAGGGACAGGATGGGAGGTAGACAGCACTGGTCTGCCAGTAAATCAGAGTCTCCCTTTAGAATAAATGTATTTAAAATAATGACAATAGATATGCAAGGTGTCAAGTCCTTGCCCCCTTACATGGAAAGAATAAAATAGATCCAGCCTGATTCTAAGTCCCTGTCTTTAGGTAACTGACTTTGCAACATTCAGACACATCGTGCAGAGGGTCAAACTATTGAATGGACACTTGTACTTTATCGTGAAGACTTTATATTATCTCGGGAGACAAGCACTGGACCGTGCCTTATCTCACAAGAAAGAAAACCAATATTATTACAAAAAAAAATAGTAGTTGCAGAATGTTTCTCAGACCTTTTTTAAGAGGGGGGAATTGAAATCATTGACAAAGGTTTCCTTTCCTCCCTTTTTTTTATGTGCATAGTGTTAAATTCTATACTGAAGAGTAGCTTGCTTGCAAATGGGTAACATACATAATAACTGGGTATTTTGTCTGACCTGTATTAATACGAGAATGCACTTCTGGATCCATAAAAGTATCTGTTGAATTGCTAGATATATTGTCTAATTTTAATGTCTTATGCCTGTTGCAATTTTTTTACACTATGGGGCTTTGCAACAGACATCTCCATCATCTGTAAAGAACTGTCAGCTCCATGACTTTGGTTTTTGTGTATCCAGTGCCCATATTTAAATGTCAATACAGTTACCTGCAAACAACCATAGCATGTGGCATGGCGTGCAGCCCCAGACAACCAGTGAGCAGCGACATGCGTCACAGTGCCACTTCTTGACAATTGCTCGAGGCTGGCCGTGGTGGTTGAGCGGAGTGCGGCGCGCCAGTCATGTTCTGCACGACCACTACGGTCAGGGGTTCGAATCCCCCCTCGGGCATGGATATTTGTGCCGTCCTTAGTATTAGCTAGTTCATAAGTAGTTTGTAAGTTTAGGGACTGATGACCCCATAGTTAAGTCCCATAAGCTCTACAAACATTTGAATATTTGAATTGCTCGAGTGCCAGTAGGTCGAGAAATACTAGGTGCACTTGAGGCATTCTGCCATTTGGTGCATCTTGTCTAAGCAGTGCTTGATTCTCAACAAAGCAAATTATATACGTTTTAACTAAATGCCTTTCAGTCTGGTGTGCATAACCCTATAAATATATATTATAGGGGAAAAATTCCTAGCAGGAAAGATATACATAACAAATAGATGTGGTTTACTTACCAGGCAAAAGAGCACAGGTACACAGACAGAAACACAAATAAAAACACAAACATACAAATGCTGAGCTTTCGGAACCCTGGGTTGCTCCTTCAGAAAAAGAGCAGGGAAGGAGAGGGGGAAAAGAAAAGGATACAGGTTTAAAGGAGCGGGTGAGGGGTCCTTCCAATCCCGGGAGAGGAAAGACTTACCTTGGGGGGGGGGGGGGGGGGGGGAAGGATAGGTAAACAAACACACACACCCCCATACACACGCATACACACCAAGGCAGACATATGTAAAAAGCAAAGAAGTTGAGAAGTTGGATAGGCATGCCAGTTAAGAATCTCTGTCCAACTTCTTTGCTTTTTACATATGTCTGCCTTGGTGTGTGTGCACGTGTGTATGGGGTGTGTGTGTTTGTTTACCTATCCTTTTCCCCCCAAGGTAAGTCTTTCCTCTCCCAGGATTGGAATGACTCCTCACCCGCTCCTTTAAACCCACATCCTTTCCTTTTTCCCCTATCCTTCCCTGCTCTTTTTCTGAAGAAGCAACCCAGGGTTGCAAAAGCTCAGCATTTGTGTATGTGTTTCTGTCTGTGTACCTGTGCTCTTTCGCCTATATCGAATAACTTACCCTAAGGAAGGGCTCATAGACAGACCCAAAAATAAATAATTACACACACAAAAACAAATAATTACACACACACACACACACACACACACACACAAGATACAAGCTCTTGCAACCGATGGCTGATTTATCAGGAAAAGAGGAGGAAAAAAAGGGAAGGATGCAGGTTTACTTACCAGGTGAATGAGCACAGTTATGTAGATAGAAACACAAATAAAAACACACACACAAAAGCTGAACTTTTGCAACCCTGGCTTGCTTCTTCAGAAAAAGAGCAGGGAAGGAGAGGGAAAAGGAAAGGATGCGGGTTTTAAGGGAGCAGGTGAGGATTCATTCCAATCCTGAAAGAGGAAAGACTTACCTTGGGGGGGAAAGGATAAATAAACAAACACACACATCCTCGCTAAATTCAAATTCCCGCCCACTATTCAATAACATCTTTTCCTCTGTTCTCTAGACAGAGCCTCTGCCTCGACTGGCATCTCTGTCCAACTTCTTTGCTTTTTCCCCTTAAGGCAAGACCTTCCACCCCTGGGATTGGATTTGACTCCTCATCCACTCCCTTCCCTTTTTCCCCCTCCTTCCTTTTTCTTTTCCTGATGAAGCAAAAAAGGTTGCAAAAGCTTAAATCTTTGTGTTTGTTTTTATTTGAGTACCTGTCAATGAGCCTGTGCTTTTGATAAGTTAAACCATCTCTATTTTATATATACATAGACAGTTTTTTCAATGCCTCAATTGCAAACTTATTATATATTTATTTGATTGTAAAAGCAGTTTTTTTTATTTGTTCATTTTCTACTTTCGTCTGTAGATCAGAATTACAAGTGAATGTATTTTCTCTCCTACACATACATTTGCATAGTTCAGCTGTCAAATAATATTTTTTTTTCCATTCTTATCTGGTACATGTATACTCAAAATAGATAAGGAATCATGTTATATTTTAAGTGAACAGAGTTAAACTACTTATGCGCGATTTGAAACAACTAATAGTAGAAAACATGAAAATATCATTTGCATGGTGAACAAGTAATGCTTAAAATGCACAGCTCTAGAATGTCCCTAAATATAGAATATACCCAAAAATTGAAATTCTATAAATAAATGTCAGCTTTTTAATTTTTATTTTGCTTTTCAGCTGGGTCCAAATGTGAGTATTGGCAGTGGAGCAGTTGTGGGACCAGGTGTTCGCGTACGTGAATCCATCATCCTTTCGGGTGCACACATTGCTGACCATTCACTGGTACTCCACAGTATTGTTGGTCGTGGCAGCAGGGTAGGAAAATGGACTCGGGTGGAAGGCACTCCCTGTGATCCAAATCCAAATAAACCATTTGCAAAGATGGAGAATCCTCCTCTCTTCAATTCGGATGGTCGTCTCAACCCTTCCATTACTATACTTGGTAAGTTATAATGTTCCTTGTTACTTTGAATTCCCATGTGCAATTCATGTGACAGACACGAACAGAGGAAACATAATGGGAGTTTGTTTTATATCACTCACATAAAATTATAAATAATGTCTTTTCTTTCTTAATCTCTTCGCTTGATAAAACCCACATCTGTTATGCAGAGTAGAAAGTTTTTATATACAGGTTTCACTGTGATGTAAATTTCCAGTTAGATAAGTGCCTCAGTCAAGTCTTATTTCCAGTGATTGATTAATAACAAGAGTTCTAAAAGATTATGAGTTGAAATTTTTGGTATGTTGTATTACATTATATGGGCTCGTAGGAATGCACTACCACTCCTGGACAGTGTGAGTTATTTGCCCTATGTACACAGCAGTGGAATTTGGTGAATATATGCCACATTTGCAGCTCTAACTAATCCCAGATGTCACAAGATTTTTTTCATGGAGGGCAAGAGATCCCTTACCTTAATGTTTTTAAGAACTCTCTTCTACTCCTAATAAACATCGGAAGTTTGGGTTGGACTGTAAGGGGGAGACACTAATTTCACCATCAAGATTTCAAAAACATTGTTGCTGTTTTTATCAATACGGCTGTAGTAGTAGGTATGTTGGGGAGGGGGATAACTGTCATCTATTGTTGAGTCAGTAAGAAGCCTGCAAAAGGTTATCACTGTGTGTCATAGCAATAGGTAGATGTCTGCACAGAAGTGGATATCCACTGTAATTGTTACCATATGGATATCTGCAGACTATATCCATAGTAATAATATGTTGCATAGGAATAACAATCACATTGTTTCATGTGTATCCTCTCATATTATCTTCAGATAGTAAAAAAATAGATGAAGTACACTTACCAGGCGAAGGGGCACAGGCAGTAATAGCAACAAATAAACACACAGACACACACACAAACGCTAGCTTTCGCAGCCTAGCTGCTTCATCAGGCAGAAGGAAAGGAGAGGGAAAAGGAAATGATGAGGGTTTTAAGGAAGAGGGTAAGGAGCCATTCCAATCCCGGGGCAGGAAAGACTTACCTTGGGGGAAAAAATGGAGGGTAAATAAATGCACACACACCCACACATTTACACAGACACAAGTACACTTAGGCAGACATACTGTAGAACTGTAGAAAGCAAAAAAGAAGTTTGCTTTCTACAGTTCTACAGTATGTCTGCCTAAGTGTACTTGTGTCTGTGTAAATGTGTGGGTGTGTGTGCATTTATTTACCCTCCATTTTTTCCCCCAAGGTAAGTCTTTCCTGCCCCGGGATTGGAATGGCTCCTTACCCCCTTCCTTAAAACCCTCATTATTTCCTTTTCCCTCTCCTTCCCTTCTGCCTGATGAAGCAGCTAGGCTGCGAAAGCTAGCATTTTGTGTGTGTGTGTGTGTGTCTGTGTGTTTATTTGTTGCTATTACTGCCTGTGCCCCTTCGCCTGGTAAGTGTACTTCATCTATTTTTTACGTATATTTTTCCTGTTAGGAATTTTTCCTCTATAATATCTTCAGATAGTGAATGAAATGAGCCAAATTGGCACTGCATTTCTATTATAACATTAGCAAAAAACTGAAACCTTTTATCCCTGACTGCCTCTCAGGGGCTCAGCATTAATTTGCTTGGCGAACCCGGGGTCCTGAGCTGAGAACTGGTAAGCGCTTCTACACCGTAAGCCCTGAGCATGATTCAGCGACCATCGTGTGGTGCAGCGGTGGAATGTTGTGTGTTGTAGGGAACGGGGCTGTCGGCTTTATTGCCTGGATCATGTGGATGGAAAGAACCTCTATAAAAAAAATAATAATAATAAAAAAAAAACACCTCAATCCCAATGTATGCTGATGATATGCATGGCTGTTGATACAGCCGCACCTCAGTTGTATAAGGCTTACCCAGGCAAGCGGGGATCTGCCTGGGTGGACTGTCCCTGCCCTAGCTGCTCGTGGGACCGAGATGGAGTCTTCATATGTTTTTAACCCCGGCAAGATGTGTGTACCGTCAGGGGGTACTCACACCCACACATCTAAGCAGTTGAGGGAGGCACAATCTGCCAGTAGTAACAGGTCTCAAGGAGTCATTAAGAGGAAAGAGGGTACTTTTGAAAAGGTGTCTCCTTTTTACATATTGATAAGGGACTGGAAGGACTTGCAGATACTTTGAAATTGATTAAGAGGCTGCGGAATGGTGCTCTGTTGGTTGAGACGACCAGAGCAAAGCAGGTGGACCTTCTTCTAAACTTAGCAAAGTTAGGTGAATGTGACATCCTTATGGAATTACACAACACACTAAATTCCAGCAAAGGAGTAGTCACATGGCGCGACATTATGGAGATTGAAATGGCGGAACCTAAACAGGAGTGGGCATCACAGGGTATAATTGATGTTGAGCAAAGGACCTGAAGGAACAATGGAGTGATAGGACCTTCATTGTTACTTTCAATTCCCAGTCATTGACAGAACATCTTATGGTAGGGTTACTCTGTCTGAAAGTTAAGCCTTTTATACTGAACCTTATGAGGTGTTTCACATGCCAGCATTTTGGTCATTCGACACAGAATTGTGGAGGTCAACCAACTTGTGGAAGGTGTGGGCAGGCAGCCCATGAATCTGGGGTTGACTGTCCCTCCCCAGCAACTTGTCTTAACTGACCAGGAAACCACCCAGTATGGAGTTGTGGTAACCCTGTCTTTGTCGAAGAAAGAAAAATACAGGAGGTAAAAGTGCGAAAACATATTCTGTATGTGAACGCCAAAAAAGAATATAAGGTGACACAGTCTCCTGTATTTCCACCCTCCGAAGCCTCATTACTCCAGCAACCCACGCCCACTGTTGATGCATCAACGCAGACCATCCCCATTTCCTCCAGCGGCACTTGCACCTGCATCTCTACATGCCAAACTCAGGTTTGTCAAGATATTGGAATACAGGCCGATCCAATAGAAGTGAAAGATGAGATAGCTGCAGCAATCATTGAGAAGACACTGCAACACGCCCTTCCTTCATCTTCTTCCAACAAGAAGAAATCAAAGAAGGCATCTTGGCATTTGCTTGAAAGCTTTCCCCAAGCACCATCGGATGTCATTCTGACAGCCTTAACCGATGACGAGGATATCATAATGGACCTGGATACATCATCACCAGAATCAGTCAGCCCTGCTGCCACTGCCCACTCAAACAGTGCCTCACTGTCTCAACACAAGGTTAGGGGCAAAACTGTTACCATACTCCAATGTAAAATGAATGGATTCAGGACTCTTGGAAGAATTACACCTTCTTATGAAGTACAGGGCATTCTGTGTCTCCAAGAGACACATTTCAAACAGTGTGACACACCTGTACTTAGAGGCTACCACCTCTACAGAAAGGACAACTTAACTGGCGATAGGTTGCAAGGCAGTGTTCATGAAAGACCCATTCCATTCCATTCCATGCCTGTGCCCCTGACTACAATGCTACAGGCAGTTGCAGTCCGTGTCTCAGCACATATTGAGATTAATGTGTGCTCTCTGTATTTGCCACTTGGAGAGCCTCTCGATGTTGCACTCTTAACACGGCTCATAAATGATCTTCCTCGCCCCTTTCTCCTTGAGATGATCTTCCTCGCCCCTTTCTCCTTTTAGGAGACTTCATCACACATAGTGCATTATGGGGATCTAACACCACTTGCCCCAGGGGTCGAATGGTTAATCATGATAATTCGACAAAAGTAATTTTACTGAACACAGGTAAGGCCACACATTTCAGCGTTGCTACAGGTACATCTTTCGCCGTTGACCTCTCCTTCTGTTTGCCAGCTCTTGCAGGCATTGCCCAGTGGGAAGTTGATGACGACCTTCATGGCAGTGATCACTACCCTATCTGGCTAAATCTGCCAGATGGAATGGATCATGCCAGACAGCTCAGAGGTGGCTCAGCAAAAAAGCTGACTGGCAGCTTTTTAAACAATTGGCTGTTTTAGAGCAACATGAAGGTGTTCAGAACTGGGTGGATCACACTACAGCCATGATTTGCACCGTCGCTGATGCATTGATCCCTAAATCGAAGGCCAACTTTAAGAGGTAGCCTGTTCTTTGGTGGAACGAAGAATGTCGTTCTGCAATTCAAAACAGGAGGGCAGTTCTCCAACAATTCTACAGGTGCCCTAATGATGACAGTCTTGCAACTATTCACGTCGCAAGGGCACAAGCAAGACGAATTATTTGAGAGAGCATGGAGAGGTCTTGGTAAGAGTTCTTGAATTCTAGCAATAGGTCCACATCAGCAAGCAGAGTACGGGAAGCTATTAAGAGGCTCTCATGGCGGAACTCCCGACCACCAATAGCAGCTGTACGAGGGCAAGGACCTCTCCTGACATCGCCAAGGGACATTGCTCAGGTAATGGCAGAATATTGTTTTACACCATTACATCGGATTCTAGCCAGAATACAGCCTTTCGGCAGCATTGGGCTATACAAGAGAGGGTTGGTTTTGATTTCTGGTCCACCAATGCTGAGGAATATAATCAACCGTTTTCACTATGGCAGCTGGAGACTGCATTAGCAGTATCTTGTGATACTGCCCCCTGGTGTCAATGAAATAAGGTACAACATGTTGCAACAGCTGGAACCGCGATTGAAGCAAGTCCTCCTTCAGCTTTTTAACCAAATCTCCCCACTCTTGAAAAGTCTATTTTAATACCTATTTTAAAACCAGGGAAAGATTGGACTGACACTGGTAGTTGTCGTAGCATAAGCCTCACCAGCTGTGTAGGAAAGACATTGGAGCGTATGGTTAACCAACGCCTAGTATGGGTCCTACAAAGCAGGTCCCTACTCAGCCCAATGTGGATTCGGAAGGTACCATTCAACGCCTGATCTTGCTTGACCGGGAAATCCAACAAGCTTTCCTACGTAATCAACACGTGATCGATGTGTTCTTTGTTCTGGAAAAAGCCTACAATACTACCTGGCGGCGTAATGTTTTACTGCAGCTCCATGAGTGGGGTTTTCGTGATCGTCTACCCAGTTTTATTCGGTGTTTCCTTTCGGACAGGTATTTTAGATACAAAGTGTCTAGTCATACTGTTTTAATCAAGAGAATGGTGTCCCCCAAGGGAGTGTTTTAAGTGTGACGGCCTTCGCCATCAAAAGTATTACATCCACCATACGAAGTCCATCTTCTGTGCATCCTCCTCCCTAGCAACGGCTGCTCGTCAATTGCATCTGATGATCAGGCGGTTGGAGGAATGGTCAAACAGAACCGGTTTTAATTTTTTTGGAGAAGACTGGCCGATGCGGCGGCTAAGGAGGCTTGCTCCCTCACCCCTGCCGTACGCTGTTCTGTCCCACTGCAGGCTATTACCTCGTATGTGACAAAGAAAGCCATAATTTTGTAGGAAGATCAGTGGCTGGCTGTAACAGATAACAAATTACGTGCACTAAAATCTTCAGTAGGTCCATGGCATACTTCCTTCCGCCCTCGACGAGCTGAGGAAGTCGCCCTCACTTGCCTTAGAATTGGAGATTGCCCGCTAATACATGGTTTTCTTTTGCGCTGTGAGAAACCGCCAGTGAGTAACAGATGTAGGACACAACTGTAGATGCGACATATTTTAACAGAATGCCTTTTATACACTGGTATGAGGCCAACTTTCGGTCTCTCACAGGATCTGAAATCTATTTTAGGTGACGATGAGGCATCCGTGGTTCATGTCCTAAGATTTTGTACAACATCTGGACTTCTTCCCAAAATATTGGGTGTATGATTTTAATGTGTGTATTTTTAAGTAGTCACCGGGCCCCATACATCTATCAATATTTTATCCCCATATGCAGTCCTTTTTTTTGAAACTTATTTTAAGGCATTCTTACAATTTTGGCTGTATATTTAAATTTTTTAAGCCCATACAACTGAAACCATTTTTCTTCCCATCTGTTTGTTTGAATACGGGCGCTGATGACCTTGCTGTTGAGCGCCCTAAAACGCCAATCATCATCATCATATCTCCGACTGCTTTAGATGCTCCCAAAGTGTCTTGCACTTATAATCTGTGCATTGTGGCTACCTCATTTCTCATGCAACCTGTTAAGAGTGACAAATCTGGCCATTGAGATTTTAAGAGATGTGAGTTTCTTATTTACTGCCACCCGTCAGCTAACGGTTTGTAGCAAATGAGTGATCACATAAGAAATGGATCAGAATACACACATTTGTGTGTAATAAACATAATAGGGGCATAATTCCCATGTTATGTCACGAGAAAAGCCAAACTGAAATAATTAATTTGGAAGAAATTTGGTGGCAATGGTGGTACTTTGTTTCGTATGTAAAAAAGTTACATTAAAACTAAAAATGGAAATTCCAGATAGGAATGGCAATAGGATACAATAGATAAAAAGATCATGGCTAAGCCACTGATAGGCATGTAAAATAAGACAGTCACAATTTAAGATTTATGGCCATGGCCTTCATCAGAAAAAGATAAACATACTTTTGCACCAATCACTCAGAGATAACTATGCACACATGATCATCTTCGGCTGCTCCAGCACAACAAATCGGAGATTGTGATCGTGTGTGTTTCATTTTCATGGTCAAAAATTTAAGTTGAGTGAATGTGATTGCTTATATTTGAGTGCCTCATCATCTTTACAGCGAATTTTTATCTATCATGTAATAGACATTTTTTAAAATAAGTTACACACAAAAAATAAGAACATGGGGGTCTGGATAAATTAAAAATCTTGAAGTTCTTGAGAATTTCAGAGGGAACTTTAGGCAACAGTTGACAAATTGGGGGGGGGGGGGGATAAAACAGTAGAAGAGGAATGGGTAGCTTGGAGAGACGAAATATTGAAGGCAGCTGAGGACCAAATAGGAAGAAAGGCAAGACCTACAAAAACATCACAAGAAATATTAAATTTAATATTGGAAAGTCCAGGTTGGAATTAACAATACAGTAGTAAGAACAGTTTACAACTCACCGCAAAGACCTGGGAACAAGCTGCGGCAGGCACATAAAAAAAAGACACAGACATAGAACACTTTCAGCTATCAGCCATGGCCTTCTTCAGAAAATAGAACATGCACACAAAGCAGTCATACAACCATCATCTCCGGCTGTCACACTTTGAATCTTGCTCAACGTGAGCGCTCGTGCCACGTCTTTGTGGCGATTTGTAAACTGTTCTTATTACTATATTGAAATATTAAATTTAATTGATGAAAGGAAAAAGATACAAAAATCCAGCAAATGGAGTACATATGACTAAGAAATGAGATTGACAGGAAGTGAAAAATGGCTAAACAGGAGTGGCTAGAAGGAAAATGCAAATCTGTAGAAGAATGTATAACTAGGGGAGACATTTGGAGACAAAAAACAGCTCTATGAATATCAAGAACTCAGATGGGAAACCAGTTCTCAGCAAAGAAGGTAAAGCTGAGTTTGGCTTAAACAATTTATTAATATACACGAAGTTTACACTTGGCACTTTTTGGAACCACAGTAGCCCCACTCCGTAACAGTAGTGCCCCCAGTGGGGTTGGCTCTTCCTCTGTCATTCCAAGTGACAGATGTAACCTTTCACAAACACAGAGTGACATGTTAGTAAGAAAAATATGGATTAAACCCACACAGTTAAATTTTATCTGTCAACCATATAGTAGGAACAGCATTATTTATTTACTTCATGCTATTTATGAAACACTTTTAAAGTCATTCTATGTGGTCTGGTTTTATAATATACATCTTGGCGAAGATTTTCTACTGTGTTGATGTTGCCAACATAATCCTGTGACACTGCCGGAAAGGGAAATTACCAGGCTGAGGATTATATAAGCATGGTTTTTCCATCATATTCCTCGTTATATATAATTTTCCTTCAATGCCATAAAACTACTACAGCAACTTAACCTGAAGTGATTTTGTGTGTAGCAAGTCTACATTTTGAAATTGTATCTGCATAGCATTTAATACTTGCCATTCAGAATTACGGGTAATATGAAACTTACCAGGTACATTAATTTTTCCATTTGTAGTCGATATTTTTAAATCCATTGTTTGAGTGTAATAAATATAATCTCCGATTCTTCATTCATATTTCTGTTTCAGGGTGCAGTGTAACAGTTCCTTCAGAAGTAATACTTCTAAATTCAATTGTACTGCCCTACAAGGAACTGACTCGGAGTTTCAAAAATGAAATTATATTGTAAAGCACAAAGTTTGTTTTGTTGTAAACAAACAATGCCATAGCACAAACCATTAAATATATTTTTATAAAAATTATCAGTCTACTCATTGTGATTTATAGCTTTTATAATACCCATTTGTATGCCATATCTGAACACATTCATTGCTGCCACCTTAGCGAAGACAGTCACTTCTTTCATGACCTGGGCAATGTTTAAAGGTTATTTGATCACTCCCCCCTCCCTCCATCCCTTTAACACTTTCGCCACGGCTGACGCTATCTTACATTGAGCGCAGACGCTTATAAGCGTCAGCCGCAGCGAAAGTGTTTAGTGCATCCATGCACAGCCACTGTCTCCAGATACTAGGACCTACGGAGTGGGTAAACAATCGTAAGGGGAGGGATAGCAGTATAAGGATGAGAAGATGCTAGCACTGTTTGTGTGAAGATGTATGAAGTAGGGGTTTGCATCATAGTGTTCAATGCCCTAGGCAAAAAAACGTTTGAATGTTTCACAGATGACTGTAGTTGCTAAATAAAACCTTGATGCCAGTTCTCTGTGGCCTGCGATTTTAGGCAACGTCAATATCAACCATCTCCAAAACTTCTGCAGGCATGCAAAATAACCACTGGGAAGAAAAGAAAAAGTGGAACAAATATGATATGGGGTGATTCAATTAGTCGGAAATAAAACTATATAATCACTTAAATACAATAAATTAATAAAATTCAGCAACCAGTTGCTTGCGATTATTTATTTTAGACGACCGGTTTCGGACGCTTGAGTGTCCTTCTTCTGGTCAATTTTAGTACTGTTGCTTAATGAATGTATATGGTATTAGGAGAATCAACATTAAGTGCAGAGTGTGCATAATCTCGCAAGCAACTGGTTGCTGAATTTTATTAATTTATAACCTGAACAGTTGCTGAAATGGGTAAATTACTTCAACTTAAGTACAAGTACACTAAAATTTAATATGTCATGATTGATGTTACAGGTATTTAAGAAGCATGAAATTTGTCTACCAGTAAAAAATTTAAGCGATTAGGTGGATCTCTTTTCACAACATCGTAAGAAATGACTGAGAATCAATTGTTTCTATGATATTAGGTATGTGTTATCATAAGGAGGTACTACTACTCCATCGCAATCGGTCAGCGTTGATGAAAAAATTTGCACGTCGATAATGTGGACGTATGAAAATCACATGAACTTCCAATGCCTTCTCCAGGACTGATACCTAGTAATTCACTTTAGACTCCTTCAGTTGCACTTTTTTTTTCCTTTTTGTTTGTTTGCAAATGTGACACAAACTCCATTGAATAATACATATTTACTTGTGAAAATGACAAAAATGTACTCAGCACAATTTCCTAAACTCTTCTAGTAACTATTTTCTTCTCTCTCTCTCTCTCTCTCTCTCTCTCAGTTAAACATTTCGTTAATAGATACGATGTGGTGGGTGGTGGTCTTATACACCTACTAGTCTTTTTACAGCACAAAAACCTGAGAACTGGGTTTACCCTTTTCTCAGAGTACACAGTTGGGCATTTCAAGTATGGCATGCTCGAACAAGCACCGTGCTAAGTGACAACAATGCCATCTCATCGGACTGCCACGGAACTCCATGCATTCATCCAGTTCGACCAAGCATAAGACGCCAGATGCAGACCTCTAGTAAGGATATGCTGAGGACAATAGAACTGGAAGATGCAGCATTGGCAAAGGCATGCTGGGATCGAGAAAGGGGGGAAATGCACAACTCTGTTAGGTCGAATGAGGGATAGGGTGTTTTTTGGGTACTGGAGTAAGAGAAGAGGAAGGGTTTATGCAACTGGAGGAACAGGGACTAGCAAAGGTTGAGGTCAGGAAGTTACAGAAATGTATTGCCCATTTCATAATGACTGTCCACTGACTGAGCTCATGACAATGTGTTGTACCTTTCCAAAATCATGGAATTGTCTTCTATTTGGTGTGACTGTTACATTGTATTTGAAAAGATGTGGATATATGAGGTAATAAGAGAGAAAGCTACGCCCTTTGGCGAGAGTCAACTATGAGGAATCATAGAAGTGAAACTAGGTGAAAAATTCCAATTAAAAGATATGACTTTGTTTTATTTAAAGGCAAGGGCAGCATTACCAGGGGGTGCAGCCATACCACCTAGCTTGCAGGGAAAGAATGAAAAAGGTAGTGCAATTAGTTTTCTTTCAAGAAAAAACTTGTTTCGTTATTAAAAAGTAATTAACAGGGTTGGAAGTTGCACCTTCTTATTGATACTTAACCATTTAGCAGGCACATTTTTTTGTGGTGCCGGCAGGTAATTTTTTATCACATTAGAATTTTGATCAATTTATTGTATTTTATTTTTTGATGATGGTACATGTATCACCACAGCACCTTTGCAAGTTTTACAAATTAGTGGTGAGCTGATTTCCCATCCATAAGCTGGAAATTGTTACCATTGTAAAAAAACCTTTTAATCTTACTTTATTTTAAAACTTTATATTTTGTGTTCACAAGTACTATTTCATTCTCAACCAAGCGATGAAATGATGATCACCATCTCTCCTGACAACAGTAGTGTTCCCGCAACAAACAGAAACTGAGTTTTGTAGCAGTGTTCATATACTTCATACAGTGAAATACCACAAAATTTTAGACTCATACAGAGGTGGTAAGACATATTTGCTGAAACTTGCTTCCCAAGACAATTTCAGGATCTACTTTGGTGGTAGGCTTACTTGGCCTCTGGCCAGCACACAAACCAGTTGTGAATGAAAACCCATTTTTGCAAATTTGGCTGTAACCACATGTAAAACAATTAAGATGCTGTTCCCAAAAAATCCAGCATGCAGGAATTTCATGTGCTGCTATTATAGACACTGTTCTTGGGGCACAAGAGTCCATGCTGCTTCCTCATACTGCCAAAGTTGATCTAGTGTAAGAGTGAGTAGTGTATTCTGAAGCAGATCTCTTGTAATCATCAACCAGACATTTTGATAGGTTAGAGATTGAAAGATCAGGGTAGTCAAGGCAGCAATGCAATCCAATGGTTGACAAGAGTCTTGATAATGCACACCACACGTTGTCACGCGTTATACTGGTGCAACGTAGCTATCAGCAAGCTCCTAAGCTTTGAGAGCTCAACAGGTTTCAATAATTCACAGATGCAATGCTGGCTTGGTTAGTGGATTTGCAGTGTGTACTGGGGGTGAGGGGAAGTGGGATTGCGAGGAGACCCCTGCTACCCAACCCACAATACTGGATACAGGACCAGTAGAGAAATGCGTAAGGCATTCAACTGCCTCTCGCCGTGATGCCTTCAGATTCAAATTTGGCCATTGTGGTGGTGCAGGCAAAAATCAGGATTCACTAAAAACTATTTTTCATTTAATTGTTCATGACCATTGTTCATCACACCAGTGCCGGCACAAATTATATAACGCTACACGGAGACCCTGCTTGTTCGCGATATGGCACAGTAATCCATCACAATATGTCATGTTTACGTTTTTAAACATATCTTGTCAAAAATTGCAGCAACCATACTACATTTATAATGATTGTAGAAATAGCCCAACAAGTTGTACTTTGTTGAGATACTTAATCTAGATTTCGGCACCAACTAAGGGTGCCTTCATCAGAAGATTAAAATTATTACCTAAAAATGAATTATTGAGTAAATTAACAGACATTGATGAAAATAATATTACCGAACTGCACGATGACCCTACTCCCACTTCACAAAAGGAAATAAAGAGCTGCTATTAATGATGCAACATTTTTGCTCAAACCTTATCAGAAGAAATATTTAACATGAACCCAAAACCACCAAAATTACGTTCTCAGTTTAAAGTTCATAAATCACCTGATGAACTTAGCAAAACTTCTATACAATAAATTGAAAGAAAAAAAAATAATACATTATTTTCAGACTAATTATTCCGAGGCAAACAGCAAAAGCCTAATTCAAAATATCCAAAATTTACAATGTGACCAAGACACTAAGCATCTTTCCTTAAATATCAATAATTTATATACTAACGTCCCTGTAACTTAAGCCCTTGGCATCGTAGAAAGCAATTTACATATCTTGAAAAATGAAATGTCTGATGAGCAAATTGCCGATTTCATGAACTTCATCAATATTGTCATCAAATACAATTATTTTGAATTTAATGGGCAACTTTATCAATAACCTGATGGCCTGCTATTAGTATTGTGTAGTTCGCAAACGAACTAGTTCGGAAGAGCACTCCCAAAGGGGAACTATGCGAACTAGTTCGCAGATCCCTGGACGCTTAGTTCGTCCGCTCCTTTTCCGAAGACTGACGGGTAGCAGCGAGAGGCCCCAAGAGCGCGCAGAATCGCGTGATCCCCTTCTGCCAGTTGCTGTCATTTCGAGTTGAGATGTAGCTCAGCTGTAGTTTTAGTAGCGGCAGCAAAAGCCAAAATGAGCAGACGAACTAAAAAGAGCGACCTACTTCGTGGCCAAGCTCAGAACTAAAAGGAGAGCTACCGATCGCGAACTAAAATATGCACAATAGGATAGGTCACTAACTAAAATATATGCGATAGGTCACGAACAAAATTAAAAATTACGTGTTTGCCTTCTGCTGATGAGAGCCATCGATGTTAGCGTCTGCCTGCTAGATTACATAGTTCAGTGGTACAAAATTTCTGCTTTGTAGTATTCTGAACTCAGCAATATCTGACTAATAAATTCCATAATGCCAAGGTATAGAGATAACTCTAACCTTAAATGCGAGAAATTATCCACAAACTGTTTCTTTTCGTTTGCGTGATATCGTTAGCGGCTCAAGCAGCAAGCACTTGAAGCAGCTAGGTGGGGGAACTTCTCCCTCCATCTACATGCGCAGACCACGCCGCTCAGCTGTCACTGGGAGCGGACAAACTAAAAGAACGAACTAGTTCGCAGCTTGCCGCGAACTAAAATGAGTGCACCGGATCGCGAACTGTTATGCACAAGTCTGCTTGCTATGGGTAACCCACTAGCTGGTATTCTAGCTGACATCTTCATCAATTCGTTGGAGGAAAAACTTTTCAAAAAAATTTAGGCATTCTTCCTTATTCTCGTTAAGTAGATGACATTTTGATAGTCTATAGTCGTCCCAATGCAGGTATAGATCATTTATTTACAATCTTTAATGATCTACATAATAAAATCATCTTCATTTGTGAACTTCAAAATGAACACAGGCAACTCAATTACATTGATTTGACTATCCATAATTGATAATAAAATCTATTTTAACATTTTCCACAAAGAAACATGTACTGATCAAATCAGTCCAGCCTCCTCGAAACACCCGCTTTCATACAAAAAAAGGCTTTTTCCATTCTTCGATACACAGAGCTGTATCCACACCTCTATCTAAAGAAAATCTTGATTCCGAAATTAGGCTGGTCAAAACCATTGCTGTGAACAATGGCTACGAACCCACTTTAGTAGATAATATTTTTCACATGAAAATTGATGATAAGAGTTACCACTCTTGGTTCGTCTATCTCTGATCAAAAAGTATGTATCCATTCCTTTTCTGGGACCCATATCTTATAGACTATGACTTTGCAATGTAGCCTTTTCTACCTCCAACAACCTTAGGCATAATCTTATTCATAATTTGAAATCTTAATAGCCGCCTTTACAAGGCGTCTACGAAATTGCATGTGGTTCGTTCCACGCATATTACATTGGACAGAATGGACGAGCTATTGCTACCAGTTGTAAAGAACACTGTTCAGGGAAGAAAGGTATTAATGTTTACAACTCTTCCTTTGTTGACCATTTGCCAATTGCAAATCACACACCAATGTTCAGGATGTTAGTACTTTGCATACAGAAAGTAAAGGGAGGGAACACTATGTTCTTGAGGAATTGGAAATTTTCAAACATTTTTCTTTGAAAGAATTTAATTCTCAACGAGCAGCTATATTTACGCAATAAAGATTTCTTCGGTGCTTTGAAGCCGTTACTCAATGATCCCTAATTTTGTCTGTTTTGATTGGGTTATTCGTGTATCTTCGGTAATAATATTTTCTACTTCCGTTTAATATGATATTCACTGTTTAATAAGCCTGTTACAACAACCCTTGCCTATACCTTTACTACTACTATGGAAATTTATGTTTTAATGCCACATTTTATGTTAAAACCTCTGGTGTATTTCAATATTTCTGTACCCAAAACGTGTAAATCAACTAATATTAAATAAGAAAAATCCTGTCTGTCAACTGCTTATTCACAGAATGTAATGTTTTTCGTCTTCCACATGATCAGTATTAATGCTTCTGTTACTCATAAGCACTAAACGAGGGTGTAATTGGTCCTGTTGGTCCATCATTACCTCTTACATCCATCAATTACAGACCCACTTTACGGTTGCTGACATCACTGATGCTGAAGGGTAAGTCCACAATCCATACAGGCAACTATTGTTCTTCAATTGAATTCCAAAATGTACTTTAAAAAATGCTCTAGGCATACTGAAGCAGCTTACATGAAACAACTGTATGAAAAACCAATTCCAGTGTGTTTACATGGTATATCTGTAACCCATTACATACTGCTTGCAGGTGGTGGTACTGGTGCCCCAAGTTCACACCTCTGCTGAAATGCTAGTAACTTACTTATCTTGTCACCACTAATGTAAGCTGCAAATTTGACCAGATTTTGATTGTTGTCATTGTCTCACCTTCAATGAACTATTACAAATTACAAATGTAAATAATAAAATATTATGGGTGATACGACCACACCTTTACTACAGTAAACTCCCGATCATCCATGAGTGGATCAATTGCTTTGCAGACTATCCGCGGTCTCCTCCCTCTCTTTATTTATTTACTTGTTGAAAAATTTACTTTTGCCTGCGAGTCGGATTCTCTGTCAGAGATAATTATGGGCTGCCTGGAAGGGACGTAGCATACATTTGGTGTTCGGAAATCAGTCATGCCACATCCCTCACCCGAAACTTTTGCAACCACCACCTTGCTCTCTGTATTTGATACTTTTCTTATTAATGCTCAAGCGTTGTCATTTCAAAACAGTTACTAAATATATGTCTTTCTTAGGACAATGCATTATAATCGAATGTCTAAAAATGCCACATTTGCAGTTAACACTTGCCATCGATGGTATGAGAATTACGGATTACTCTCGCAGCTGTTTGCCGTAGGGTAATGGGCGATGAATTAGTTTGATGTATGAACATGTTAGATGGTGGATTGAAACGATAAGGCGCAGTGACTAGGTCAAGAGGGTTGCCGGCATGGTAGCTCGACACCCTCTGTAACGAAAAAACTGAGTGAACAACGAAACAATCAAAACAGAACAAAACAAACCAACATCCACAAAGTACCGATCACACTGGAGAACCAATGAAAAGAGAGAAAAAGAAAGTGGGATCAACGCCACCTGTAACAAAAAACTGAGCAAAATTCTCAATGAACAACCCACAACGAACATGAATAAACGACCTGTATATATATATATATGTATATATATATATATATATGACTTACCAAAAGGACCGGCTCGTCGATAGAAACAAATAAAATAAATAAAATCACACACAAACACACATATACAAGCTTTCGCAGCCTAGCTGCTTCGTCAGGCAGAAGGGAAGGAGAGGGAAAAGGAAATGATGAGGGTTTAAGGGAGTGGAT
Organism: Locusta migratoria; assembly: GCA_026315105.1. Classification (NCBI taxonomy): domain Eukaryota; kingdom Metazoa; phylum Arthropoda; class Insecta; order Orthoptera; family Acrididae; genus Locusta; species Locusta migratoria. The sequence goes on along the minus strand of CM048750.1, from coordinate 31,498,318 downwards.
AAGGAGTCAATCCAATCCCAGG